>LUCW03001548.1:0-27500 GCA_001586965.3 Sphaeroforma sirkka | reverse complement strand
ATATATATATATATATATATATATATATATATATATATATATATATATATATATATATATATATATATATATATATATATATATATATATATATATATATATATATATATATATATATATATATATATATATATGATATGTGTGTGTGTGTGTGTGTGTGTGTGTGTGTGTGTGTGTGTGTGTGTGTGTCAATTAATAGTTCACATGCATATCAAGGAATAAAACCATATACTTTATACTTTGTGATATACGTTTGAGTACCCGACAAGCAGAGGACGCTAAAAGCTACAAATGACTGCAACACCACTACTTTAACACGTATCTCAATGGGTAATTCGAATCATCAGCCAGTGTTTTCATTCACTTATATGCGAGTTGAGATCTCTGGTACCAAACAAACAAATCTGCTACTACCAACTTAAAGTATGATCAACGCAAGGTGCCAAAACATACCTGGTTAAAAGGTCTCTATGGCAATCTTGAACACCAGTAAGTATATTTCTACACACACATACGATACAGAATATCTTATACTAGACAAAAGATCCCCCTATTGATATCCAATAACATACACAACACGTTCGATTTGAATACACCTATACAATACATACATACCCAGTATACAGTCAGAGTGAACAGCAGCCAGCACTGTAGAGCCACTGCATTCAACACCCCACCCCTTATTGCAGCCGTGGGTGCGAGACCCGCGTAGTCGCCGAGAAGTCGGTTGTACACTGCGTACGGTACGTCCCGTGCTGCCATGGTGATTCTTATGGATTCGCCTGTACAACCATGCAGATAGATAGCGCTGTATTGCACTTAAATTCAACGTATGTATACGATTGTAGTGTATACCCGTAAGTTTATCACCTCATGTGGTGTATTTCTTCCTTCTGAAATGCGTTTCTAAACAAAATACATAGACGCCTATACAAATTTAAAATATTTGGTGATACAAATGCGTTCACATACATAGCCCTCCTCGAAAAGTATAAATACGTCATCCTACATAACAACCAGAAACTTAAAAAATGTATATCGTTGCGTCATCACTTTTTGTGTATCATTGTGTCAGACTGTCAGAAAATAAATAGATTCAGCTCTCGGATTTGTTTTGTATTGGTTTGAGAGTTGAGATTCTCAAGCGTTAAACGAACCGTGTCTAAGGCATTTATATACACATGAAGTTCACCAGCTACAGCGGTCAACACACCAAGAGTTTACAAGCTCGTTAATCAGTATACTATGCTCGTTATATAATCACTGTCGATTATATTGCTACAAAGTTGATTCCGGCAACTTGAACGTTTCTATACCCTCACTGAACGCCCTCATTAGGGGTACATAAGCGTACCTAACATGTCTTGGTTAGGTGGTATCCTCGAGCAGGCTACTCACGCCCTGGAGAGCTTGGACCAGGGCGCTAAAGAGAAGTTGCAAGTGCATGAAGAACCGAAACCACTACGGTGAGTCTTATGTTATATTATACTTTTTGACAGCTACTTGATGTTGGTATACCACAAAATCTGGTTGAGCCTGGCCACAGTGGCCACGTTGCATCTTGCACGATACATAGCCTTTATATATATATATATATATATATATATATGTATATATAATATTATATATATATACAAACAAAACGTAAATATGTATGTATGTATGTATGTATGTATATGTATATATGTATATATATATATATATATATATATATATATATATATATATATATATATATATATATGGTATATATATATATATATGTGTGTATTGCCTGTGTGCGTGTGTGTGTTGCATGTATATGTATTATAATATATATATTATTATTATATGTTATTATATGTATATATATAACTATATATATTATGTACATATAAATTAATATGTATATATTACACATACATATGTATATATATATATGTATATGTATATATTATAGCATATACATATATATATATTATTATGTATATTATATATATATATATATATATATATATGTTTTATGTATGTGTTTTGTATATATGTATATATTATGTATATATATATTACATACACATATGTACATATGTATTGTGTGTGTGTGTTGTTATATTTATATATATATATATATATATATTATTATATATATATATTATATATATATGCGTGTGGTGTGCGTGCGTGTGCGTGCGTGGGTGGGTTGGGTGTGAGTGTTGAGGCTTAACCCTATTAGATGCTCATCAAGTGCATGGAAACATTTATCTAGCTATATACATAAATATACATTTGTGTGCGTGCATGTATATGTGTTTGTATATGTATATGTTTATGCATATATATATATACGCATATGTGTATATATTGTGTGTGTATGTGTATATATTTTTATGCATATATATATATATGTGTGTGTGTGTGTGTGTGTATAGACATAAATATATATATATATTATATATATCTGCATAAATATATATATATATATATATATATATATATGCATATGTGTGTAAATATATATATATATATATATATATATATATATATGTGTGTGTGTGTGTTGTGTGCGTGTGTGGGTGTGTTGCATATATTTATGTATATGCGTATACTTGTGGGGAGCACCTCCGAACTTCAGTTTATCGTACAGAGTACGAATACATAATATATGTTGCAAAGATTTTATCGAGAACTTTTGAAATTAGTCTTTGTCGTGAATTTTTACTATTTATTTCAATCAATTCAAAATTTAAATTGTTTTGTTCACGCATCACGGTACAGGATGTATGAGGAAACGCTCGTTGTTATGCATATATTGTTGAAACAAATAGAACGTTTGAGTACCAAACTACACAAGAATTGACTGTGCACTGACTTCTGTACACCATATAAGGGCAGATACATGCATAACACCAAAAGTTAGTATGAAATAGGTTATAATCAACAGCAATTTCTGTACATTCGATCGTTTTTTATTGACCGCGTCTTTGTTGCGTGATCTTTTGGATGTTAGTGAAAGGGGTACTCGTTCTCCCGTGCTTTTCTGCATACTTATTTAGATTCTCGCACATACATGTGGCGTCAGAAATGGGCACTTGGTGTTCTGTGTACTTCTACAAACATATTTGAATACAGGTGACGGCGCATTCGCGTTTCGTATATTCACTTCTCTCACATATTGGTGGCCAGATCTTGGATAGAGGCGAAATCAAATGTCAATATCATGGCTACGTGCAGGTTCTAATAACCCTATCGTTGTTACCAATTATACACGTATAATTATCATCTTGAATGACGTTATAGTCGCTTTCCGCTTGATTTCACTCTTTGTGTATGGTGTAGGTCTGTACTGACTCGTACGTTGCAATCTCTTGTTCATGTGTATGTGCTACCATATAAAGTAGCATATCCGCCACCTCATGCGGTCAGAACCATTCTGCCTCAAGCACCTCAATATACCTACCTACATACATACTGAAACAATTGCCATCCCACATGCTCATCCTTGTATCAGAGATTGATTATCTTTCTTCCTGGCACTCCCTGTGATATCACCAGAGGTAGCTCGTCTCGGTCTGAGCTCAAGCCCGCCACCAAACGCCCAGTCGGCAGTGATTGGTCCAAATCGCGCGAGAATCGAAATGAGGAGCGCAGAGCCAAGGCCGCTGAAAGAGGTTTGTATCGCACAATTTAACTTTATCCTACTCTTATTCACATGGATTCTTTGAATAGGGTTTTTCATCGTAGTGTTAGACTGGTTGGCTACGTCTAGTGCATTTTCCTCGTGTGAGTTGATTGTTTAAATAGGGCTCTATGCAGTAGTATAAGACTGCCTGCCTATATCTGGTCAGGATAAGCACATATTACTGCAGTATGGGGCATTTCGATGATATCTCGTGTGTTGGGCGATTGTGAGCAGAAGCGTTCATTTGATTGTGACGGATATGAGTCCGTTCAGTTAATCTAACAACGTGCTTTGTGGCTAATCTCTACACTGTTCTATGGAATATAACTATTGCCAACTACTTATATACTGCCGTCCTATTAGTATATCAACGAATGGTCTCCGGTATCCCACTATGTGTGCATGTTTCTTTCATCAACAACTTGCTGTATTTGATGTGCCCGAAAGGGTAGCATACACATACCACGAAAAGCACCAGCGTCTTTTGATTGGCTGTTCACTTCTAGCACAAACGAAGTGAATGCAGAATCGAAGCAGTGTACGTATTAACAATTTCTGAACTGGAGTTTTGTGTTCGAAATATCGCATACATAGACATCTTCCAGTTTCAATCTCATTTATGAACAAAAATATCGGGAGTACATCCAACCACAGATCTTTCACTGCCATTATATCTGTCACTTGACGACACACACCACACCTGTTCTGATTTTGTCACAGAGCGCGCACGCCGAGAAAACAAAGAGCAGAGACGAGTACAGGCCCTCAGTGAGGCCACTCCACAGGCAACCACTGTATCCAACACCCGCATACCTGTACCAGCCGATACCAAAGGCGATGCTATCAGCGACTTTGGCGATGAAGACGACTGGTTCCAACCCGCCGCAGCTCAACCAGCTACCATGCCCAACACACACAAGTCACGTCGGGATGTAAGAGGCTCACCCAACCCTCAGGCGAAAGAGAAAGCCTCGCCTCGGGTGACGAAGGTGTGTTACTTGTTGTTTGATAAGGTGTAGAGTGCGTGTAGAAGAGTTCAATTTATATCAGGCAGAATACAGACTTTGTGGTGGTGGCATGCAAACGTTCAGGTGTTCTATATTTCATGTACTTGTGCTTGTACTTGTACTTGCTCATTCATCGGTCTAATATGTACATTCATATTCCGTGTAGCAAAAGGCGTCGGCCCAGTCATACGACGAGTATGAATTTCATGTGCCGGCACAGGATGCCCAAGCAAATGCCCCAGCGGAACCAGCAGATGCCATGAGTGACTGGGGGCAGGCTGACCAAAATTGGGACAACCAACCCGAGGGCGTAGGAGCGTATGCGGAGCACATGGAAGAATCGTACACAGATGAACGACAGGCACATCAAGATCACACAACCCCAACACCCGACAAACGTCTGCAACAGATGGATGCGCTGGGCTATCAGGACAGGCAGGCGATGTCACAGGCATACAGGGACGTGACAAGCACAGGGGACGGTGAGAACCAAGGGTATGGTATGGGTGAGAACCAAGGGTATGGTATGGGTGAGACCCAAGGGTATGGTATGGGTGAGAACCAAGGGTATGGTATGGGCGAGGACTATGGTGATGTGCAGGGAGATGCGATGTATGACGAAGACAAGGCAGTGCAAACGAAGGACACGGACAGTGCCCAGACGACAGCGTATAATAGCGGAGCACCAGCAGACAACGAAGAGGATGGCAGCGACTTTTTAAATGGCTGGGCTGATCAAACGAGAGATGGAGACGGACAGGACGCAGACACATATTCAAGTGGGCTACCCTTGCCGAACGAAGAGATTGAAGCTGGTTTCGACGAAGACATCAACACAGAATCATCTGCAGAGGCGCACGGGACCACACCTGCAGATGACTGCGTAGAGGAAGCGGTGGAGGGGGCACAGATGGCCAGAGACGAGCCGGAGGCGGAGGAAAGCCCTGACCAGTGGGGTGCAAGTGACTCTTATACAGGGAGTGGTTTTGATCCGACAGGTGATGGGGGCGATGGTATCAGTGTGTATGGAGAAATGCCTATGGATGTGGGGCAGGACCAGCAAGCAAGAGATAGCCAGGAGACAGCAGATGGTAGCGATGATGCGTCAGGGCATGCAGAGAGTGTGAACGATGCACTAGATCGACCACTTCAGAGGGTGGACGGTGAAATGAACCATGTTAACACTAAAGACCAGACTGGCAGTCAAGATAGCTTGCAGGACGCTTATGCAGAAGACGTGCACAGCAACCCAGTGAGCAACTCGGTGAGTAACTCGGTAGGCTATGTGGACGAAACTGAAAGTATTGCGTACAAAGCACAGCGGTCCCGCGGGGATACGCCTCAGGCGCTGTCGGACGAGGGCTGGGAACAGATAGAGAGGGTCGCTACCAGCAGCAGTGAGCAAGGGGAACTGATTGGCCTGAGTGATGCTACCCCGGATGACCCGGAGGGTGAGGTTTTCGATAGGCCATTCGTGTCGGAGGAGAGTATTGCGTCTGTGGATGGCGCAGAGGATGGCAGTGCGGTACTTAGCGTGCGGGTGGAGGCGACACAGTCAGAGACTATGGATAAGGATGCGAGAGGACATGCAGTGGCAGAGGCAATGGATGGGAGTCAGTTCAATGGGGCTTCGTCTGATGCGCAAGAGGTGGGCAGTGCTCCAGAGGGCTTTGATACGTACACTGATGGCCACCCACAGAACGAGTATACACGGGCACCGGTTGCTGAGGACGACTGCCAGGATGACAGGGTGCGCCACGAAGACGCTACCGCTCACGGAGAGAACAGTCTACAGGACAGGACAATCAGGGTACAGGAACGAATGAGTGGCGATATAAACCAGCACCAGGACTACACGCCACAGGAAGTCAACGATTATGATGGTTCAGGAGCGGACTTTGGTGAAGAGGATTTCCCGATTGCGAAAGGTATGAATATGCGCATCCTCTGAGCTTGTAGGTAGGTAGGTAGGTACCGAATCCTGCACAGCAGTCAAGCACTTTATGGTCACTGATTAGAAGCACTTAATACTTTCTGTACTGTCTTTCTATGGTGCTGATTTCCTCCACCCCCCCCCCCCCCCTCCCTACCCCCATAAGTAGGGGTGTAAACCTATTGAGGCGAAATCGTATATATGCTGGATTTTGATTCATAAAATAGTGCAAAAAAATCGATAGCACTGTGGGCTCTAAACAATCGAACATTCTGCAACGCCTTGAAGACCAACGAATTTTGAGCTTAAGGCCAAGGTTATTCACTGGGTCATCGATTATTTCAGTTGTATTTTGGCAACAGTACCAACATTCATAAAACCGACCGAGCTCAGCTCACCCCCCTCGGGGTAATTATGTATATAGTTATTTTTGTTTTCTTGGTTTGTTTTTTGTACGTTAATACGACCGCGTTCAGGGTTTCAGGCATTAGGGTACTTAGGGTTGTGGCTGTCATGTGTACACTGCAATTGCTCATCTTGCTATCCGCATTGTGACTTCTTAGGACCATAGCGGCGCTTGTTTTGATACCGTGGCAAGGCTGATAAGTATACACTCCGAGAATTCTATTTTTGTTCGTGAGAACTGTTTTTACTGGTCATGTCATTGTCGCTGCGTTCTTCTCCCAAAAACATCTCAACTTGACGCGCAAGTGGACAGACACGCGTGCTATAAACGGGAATTGTGTTAGAATTCTACACACAAATTCCCAAAGTATGGCTCATGAAACATTTATATACCAATGAAGCTTCTGTTGCCACCACCTAATATAAGCTGACTTCCGATTGGGTGTGTAATTAGAAATATCTGTGGTGAACCATTTATATACCAATGGAGCTTCTGTTGCCAACACCTAATGTAAGCTGCTTTCCGATTGGGTGTATAACTAGAAACTTCTGAGGTAGCGTCCGAGAATCAAAGGAGCGAAGACGAAGTAGAACACGACATCAATTCCCAATACACCTCGCATGATGATGGCGCCGAACGAGAGTACAAGTCGCCCGTGGACACGGAGGAGTATATTGCATTGCAGGTACTGAGTTGTGTGGCACGCATGGGTGCACAGATGAAGGAATGCTAAGTGCAACTAGGTCGTATGCACTGCTTGAACTTTACACTCGTGCATTGCAAGTCTCTATACCTGTCAATTAAACCATCGTGGGCGGCAACACGTCCCTGTGGTGTGTGGAATGATAGATAGATTTTTTTATTGATGGCAGACCTGAGCAAAAGCAACTGAGGCACATGCGCGAACATTGATGTCTTATCCACACCCCAAATCGTACCACTCACAAATTGACTATTTGGCACCCTGCTCCTGTCCCCGCCTGTTGTGAAGGAGGAGTTTACGTTGCTATCTGAAGCTCAAAACGACCTGCAGCAAGACTTCGAATTGCTCAGTGAGTCTCAGAATACGCTTGTAGCGGAGCACGATGAGCTGCAGAAGTATGCCACACAACTCGAAACCGAGCTAGATGAGTTCAAAGAGCAGGTAAATAGATGCACTTCGCTTCACGCGTTTACTCTCAGGGGCAGTAACTTGCTGCTTGCCTATGTTTGCAAGCGACTTATCCCCGATCCATTATTCGATTTCACCTAGTTGCACATAGTGAATACGATTAAGTTTAAAAAGGAGATTGAAACCGTTTTATATTGGATATGAAACAAAATTGTATTTCTATATTTTCATTTCCGTTTCCATTTACGTTTCCGTTTCCATTTCCCATTTCCAGATCCATTTCCCATTTCCAGATCCATTTTCTTTGCCATCGCTTCTATATTATTCATTCCTAATATTTGTATACGGATGTCTTAACAGAATGCAGAGGTAGGCAAGCGATGGGCCGCTTACGAAGCCAAACACACTGCAGTGAACGCGGAGCTTGCCGCGGCGCAGAAACAGGTCGAGACATATCTGAAGAGCACAACGGAACTGCGGGAGAAGGTACTGAATGCGTAGGTGTCTGTTGCTATATAGAGCGCTGTGTTTGTTTAAATAGTTATAGAGAGTCAGTTCATATCATAAATATGAAGATGTCTCCTGCTATATGGTGGGCTGTATATATCACAGAGTTGTTGAGTGTCATTGCGTCTCGTACTAGTTTGTCTGTGATATGGAGACAACATTCTAAGTATCGCATGGGGGGTTTTTTGGTATCCGCTCAGTCCCCTTAAGTGGTCACTTTGTGTTGGTGGTTAAATCTCAAAAAAAAAAATGGCAAACCTCCACCAGCTTGCCACGGCGGAAGCACAGGAGCAGACAAAGACCTCGCAGGTGCAAGCGCTACAGATCGAACTCAAATCACTGAATGATGAGCTCACTACACTGGATGAAGAGAAAGGTGTGGCGCGTTGCTGTGGTTATTATGTACTGGTCAGGCATGCAGCATTGAGATTACGTTTCGCACTCTGTCACTGTGTTGCATTTCTGGGTCAGATTTTTGTTGACTCTTCGTTGTTTTTGATGGTGTAGGCAATATTTTGTTGGCAGTGTGGCACACAACGAAGACATGCTATTGTGCTATGCTGGCTTGTTACTCATAAATGGTCATGGGAAAGTGTTTTACCTTCAATAAGTTTCTGGGTAGTCTGGTGTGCGCATGCAGAACCAGACTTGAGCGTTTTGGCGACAAATTTAACCCCACATCTGAACCAAAGTATGTCCTATTCCGCCCATATGCAAGTTGTACTCGCTTATCGGACACTGGGACTGTATGCAAACAGCATGCAGGTGTGTAGCAGTACGTTCCGCGTAGCTCTGTTCATATATATAACTCACGCACTTGTGGTATTGTGTGGCATGTGTGGCCAGGCATTTGTGAAGGCTTGCGTTCCAGTAGAGAGCATCGGTTGGTATTGTGATGGGTCATGCTCACGGTTTTCGGGGCCTGTCTTTTGTAATATTGATAGGGCGACTTTTGACCCAAGCTGCCAATATGTCCGGAGAGAATAGTTCCGTGAAAGAGGCGATGAAAGCGGAAGTCGAAAGCATGAAACTGGCACTCGAAGCGGAGGAAAAGAAAGCGGTAGAGGCTCACAATGAGGTATGTCACACTCCTGATTGCTGCATTGGGATCGGTCTAATTTCGTAAATTGTAACGATTTCTGTGCGAATTTATTATGTGAAGTTAATCTGATAAGCGTGGGGTGCAATCTGAAGAACCACCGCAAGTGCTTATTCGAAACCGCGATGTTGAGTGCCGATTCATTGGCTCTTTGGCACGGGAGTATCCATCTATTTTCTTTCGATTGCTTTTCAGGTCGTCATGCTGCAACTCAAGCTGGAAAGCGAGGCGCAAGAAGCCACGACGGAGATGGGAAGTCTGCACTATCAAGTCGAAAATCTACAAGGTAGGAGGCCCATTTGCCTGTGTTGTGACCAACTTGTGGCATCACTTCTTTTGTCGTCAATGATTATGATTTGTCGCAATACTTCCTTGTGTTTGATTTTTTTTTTCCATCCTTTATCAGATGTTAAGATGTTAGTATAGCATGCGTTGTGCACGATTACGTCTTCGTTCTGCATCGACGTTCATTTGACATCTATACTGGCTGGCCTTGCGAGTATGCGGTATCAATCGTACTGTCACGTACCAGCCCTATCATGAGCATTAATATTGTGTTCACTAGTATGTATAATCTGAGACTACTATCTGATATACACTATACCGTTGCTCGTACCAAATAGTTTCCATCAAGGATGCTGATCGGGCAAACCGCACGATACAACGAGAACGCGAGGAGATACAGAAACAATTCGAAGAATATAAGAAGCGTGCGGGAAAGATCCTTCAGGTCAGGCTATGAACGAAATTTGGCACATTTACAGACAGTAGATAGTATGGAATGTATACTCATTGTAGCACATATGCACAGTCTACTGTGATGCAGAACTAAAATGTATTTGGTTGCCGAGTTGCCGTAGCGTCGATAGACATGGTGCCTTTGCTAGTTAGTTGTGAAATCCTCAGACCGTTGTGCTGAATCCCTGAACGGCACGTTGGTATCATCCGCAGGAAAAAGATGTGCTGATTGGACAGATGAAGTTCGGCGGTGCGGGGGGCGACTTGAGCAGCAGCGGGACGGGGAGTACTGTCGATGCTCAGGTATTGTAGCAGTAGGTCATGTGTTGTATGCTAGTATGCAAGTGTCTGTTAGTTCAGGGTAGTGTATAAGCGATCATGTAGTACAGTTTAGTTACAACCTCGCCTGCATACCGGAAGTATTGTCGATGTGCAGATAGCGTAGCAGTAGGCCTTGTGTTGTTTATATATATATTATTGTCTGTTAGTTCAGGGTAGTGTATAAGCGACCATATAGTGCTGTTTATTTACAACCTCGCCTGCATCCCAGAAGTACTGTCGATGTGTAGATAGCGTAGCAGTAGGCCTTGTGTTGCTCTATGTGGCAAATGGCCGAGAAGTTATCTGTAGGGTATAAGCGAGCATGTAATCCTGTATACAGAGAGTTCTGTCAACGGCCAGATAGCATTGTTGTTCCCCGTGTATTTTGCATATCCCTCCTAATTTGTCAAAGTATTTGTGTTCATATTAATGTTTGCATTTGGTGTTTGGTGCATATGTTGCATTGCTACGCTTAGAGTGATCAGGGACTATCATGAGTGCTCAAGGGTTATCATAATAGTTAAACCTATATTTGTGCCTTGAGTTTTTAATGACCCTCGCTTAAGTTGCATGTATGACAGGTGGCTCAGCATGTATCTCGAACTATTTTTATTGAATATACCATCAATGCTACCTCCATTGCTTTCCCCGTCTTCATTATTTCAATATTCCTCTCAAACATTTTGATTACACATTACGACACTTTTTTGAACATTTCCTCGTTCCCATGATGCTATGAGTATTGACCATATAGTGACCATTTATATTTTCCTTGCTTATGATTCTCAGCTGCTTGTTTATAGCAGTAAATAGTATAGAATCACTTGATGGATCTAGTATTCTCAATGACACCTGTTTCTCCTTTTCGCCACAGCGGGATATGGAGGCATTGCGGTCGGAGCTGCTACAATCGCAAATACAGATTAAGGAGTTGAGATTTGAGTTAAAGAATGTCGAGGAGCAGCACGAAAGGTAACGTTGCCGCATTTCAATCACACATGACATGGATTTCTTATTCACGTTCAAATCTTTATGGCTTTTCTGGACATGATGATTGTTGTTTGGTATATAAATATATATATATATGTAAGGTGTGTGTGTGTGTGTGTGTGTGTGTGTGTGTGTGTGTAACCCCAATTTGGCCGAGGTTTCTAAATTTAGTATGACTTGCATGGTCAATACTCCAAACGAAACTCTGTGCTTTCACGTTATGCATTGTACATGCTATATATCGTAACATCCTGGGAATGATCCATCATGAGACCTACACTGTTACTCGATGATGCTTAGCACAAACATATTCTTATTTTCTAACTCATATCCGCCATCGATACATGAATCGTCTGATTCGTGCACTCGTGAACTTCTGCTGCCCATGCATAAGTTGAATGACTCATCGTTGAACTTCTTTCTTGTATTGTGCGTGTGTGTGTGTGCGTGTGTGTGCTGTTGCAGAGATATGGAAGTTCAGGCCGACACAGTCGACGAATTAGAAAGTGAACTAAGTGCTATGAGGACTCAGATGCACCAGATGGAGTCACGTCATTTGAATACCATCGAGGTGTGTCTCGCACGGCAACGAAGGATAACCAGTCTGCAGTTGAGTACACTTCCGATGTGAAAGTCTTCCCAATTACTTGCATGCAAATTTGATGATTCTTCCCTTTACGCTCAGCTGGATTATACGATACTGTAATCGACCGCAGACTAAATGATTTATTTTCTATTCAATACACCACAGGAGTACAAGAACTCTCTGGCTGAAGCGAATGCGGCCAAATCAACCTTGGCGCAACAGTTGCAAACACAACAGTCCGAGACTGCGCAGATGCAAGCCAGTGTATGTGGGGCTCAGCCAACCTTGAACCCTGTCAGAGTCATCCGTGTGTGTCATCCCTCCCATTGCTGACTCAGATTCTCTCGTATGGGGCTATATTGTCTGAAAGTGTTGCGATTCTTTTCGTATCGAATAACAGCCACATGGCGACTGATATACATTATACATTTCCTGTGAACAATCTAACCTTTTCGGATCAAATTGTCTTACAGTTCACCGCTGCTGAGCCCAGAACAGAGGCCCTTGTGGAACTGGAAGCGCGAATGAACAACTTAACGGACCAGCTAATCAACCAGCAGCAAGTGGTGGAGAGTCTCACCACGGCCAACGCTACACTGTCCTTACAACTGGAGTCCGAGAAAAATAAGGTGAATACCGTTCTTTTCTGCGCTTGTTTCGCACGCTATGTTGATTACATGAGTAGATACAAAGTGGTATCATTTCAGAATGACCATCTTTTATTAAATGTATGCGTGTGTATGTATAGAATTACCTGTATACATATTCACGGAAAATGTAGTCATCACATACTATGCAAGTATTTGTGAAGAAATATAGATGTGTTCATGAACTATACTATCTCGTTTGTATGTCTACGCGTCACAAACAGTAAATGCACTTATTCGTATTGGATTCTAGAATTGGTCTCCATCGAATCTGAATCTTGCATCTTAATCTTTTCGGCTACAATGTGCTATTTCCGCTTTGACGATATGCGCTTAATCTTTCGTTTGCATGGTAATGTACGAAAGGAAAGGATGGATACCTACTTCAATACGCTAATCTTTAGTACACCAATCCCCGCTCAATTGCACAGTATACCCGCGATGTCACCAGGAGGCAGGAGGAGGACGAAGCGAATTCTCGAAAGATTAACAAGGATCTCGAACGTATGATAGTAGCAAATAACCCAAAGACCCCAGTTTTCTGTTCATTTACGATCCTAAACCTGATATATAAGCATAACTAGGCCGAATCTGTGTTCCGTTGCAACGCATATGTGTCTCCTGTGTGATACAGATGCGGTGTCATACCCGTTTTGTATATACTACAGATTCTCCAAGTCTCTCGTACACGTGTACCAGCTGTGTAGTCCGTAGACCTCAATTTAGCCTTGCGTCTCACATATTGAATATTTTTAAGTAGCACATATACAATACTCATTCCAGATTGTGTATCTAAGTTACTTTACGGCGATCACACTCCCTACAATACCACTTTGTGGAGAATTCATACCGACCACTGTTCCTTGAGGATTTTATTACGTAGCGTGTTTGCAGCTCTCATTGAATTACATATATTTAAGATAATTTAAAACATGCTTTCCAGTAGGTGGAAGCACTGCACCGCGCCCAGTGCATCATGATCAGCCGCGAGTTGTTCGAGGTTTCCGAAGCCAGAATGTCAGGTCGGCGACGGGTGCGATAGATGCATTTAGGTATGTATGTGCGCAGCTGGAATTTTACTTGAAAGCGGCTAAGCTACAGAGTGTGGGTAAAATGATTGTGAGGTGCAGATAACTGGTTCTAAAATGCGGTTTTGATATTTTTCACAAGCGATATACAGGCTGCTAATATTGCGTCGTCAATTGATACAGGCATCGGCCTATTTACTATATGTGGTCCACTTTTGATATTACCTACAACAGCTCGTCGACAGTGTTTGGGGGGATAGGTTCTTCCATAGCATTACCCACTATTCGCCTAAATTCTTACGACTAGGACTTCGACCAGAATTAACAAAAAAAATCATTTTGCCTTCAATACAGTATCAAAGCTGGACTCTTCTTGCTGCGGTACCCCTACGCTCGTATTGGATTCCTGGCATATGCAGTATGTTGAAGCTTGTTCAATCTTGGCTTCCTGCCGTTTTGTACTTTTTTTTTTCTCACACGAGTTGTCACCACGAATTGATTTATGCCCAAACATTGATTGTATAAAAAAATTAGGTACTTCTTCAGCTCTGGGTAGGATTTATAATGGCAACATACACGCCAGAAATGCATAGTCATGAAGAGGCCGGGAGGTAGTACGCAAATAGCGGACATTCCGAGGAGCATGTGATATGGAAAATCCAGTGTGAATGTCAATCTATCAAATCAGCGCTCGGAACGCTACATGAAATACAGGTCAATTAAATAGTGTCCAATCCCAATTAGTCGATATCTGTATTCGGTATAAAGAATTCATGGACGTTTCTCGTGAGACTATTGTAATGTTTATATGACGCTAGTTGGCGAAAATATACCGGTCGCAATCGAGTGCGATGGCGCAAATATAGAGGCAAAGATGGATTCGCAAATACGCCGAGACTGACACTCATAATACTCACTGACTTGGCAGAGTAGAAATTCTTCGTTGCTGTCTCTGACATAGCTGATGATGTAATGATGTGCACCTGCACGGTGTGAAATATGGCTATGTACAACGGTCTTCATACTCGATATTGACTTGTACTAAAGCCTAGCCCGGCAGTACTCTGTTTTTGCATTATCCGTTCAAAATAAAACTGAGAAAGAGCACTAAAATCGTTACAGCGCCACAGTATTGGTAAAATTTTCGCGTCAACCCAATTTATTATAAGGAATATTTGTGGGTGTCTAATGGTCTTCAATGTATCGTATTTTAAGGTCAAAGTATTGATACTTAGAAAAGGTTAATTGATACAGTTTCGCCAGCCTTACTATGAACCTCGACTCGTATCTGATAGAAGATAAGAGCTGATGGTGAAGGATGTAATGTATCGCCATGAAAAGGTTTAAATTCAGAACTGTATGGGTGTACGTTAGAGGTAAATATCACTCGGCGGCGCGGTAGAGGGGCTACCGCGCCGTCACTCGCCGTGCGCACCTCAAGACTCAAGTCCTCAACGCCAGAAAAAGGGCTCACAAAAAAATTGTTTTCATCATGCATACAAAATATCTACATAAAGAAAAACAAAACAAAAAATGCGTGTGTGCGCATTTTTGTGAGATTTGTTAAGACTGCGACCATTATGACTGCGACCGGGTCTTGCGACCACTATGCCTGCGACTCTCGACTGCGACCATTAAGTCTGACGCTGTCGTCTGCGACCTGACGCTGTGAAGCATATGCCTGCCATTAACATATTGACAACATGTTTGCTTTCAATATCCACTCCTGTCTTTAACGCGCCAATTATAAGCCAATTAGGTGGCTTACACATGTACACCTGGCGATAATAAAAACAACGTAATCTATGAATAAATAAATAGATAAATGAAACCATGCTGTAATATAATAGGTTTAAAAAAATAAGTATGTGTTTATGCTCATACATTTGAAGTTGGGAGATTGTCGCTGACACTAAGCCTGACATACGCATACAAAAAGCAAAACAAATAAATAAAATCCTTGTAACTGACGACCCCATTTCAATTTTATAACTATATCTATGACTAAAAAGGAAAGTGTCATGTACATAACACACGGTGAAGGTGGGAAAGCTACACGAAATTACATTACAAATTTTAGACCCCAACTAAGAATTTGTATAATTTGACAGTAATTGATTTTGATGGTGAGTGTATATAGTTTGGTAATCATGCAGTGCCTACCGAATTGACTCAGCACATATCTTCCATTGCCGACTCGCTTGGCCCAAGCTTCAAACGGGAATTTACTGACCATTTCTTCTCATCAATCTTTCCTGAAACACAACAGCGACTACGAGAGCTATACCATATTGTGTTCATACATTGTAACATACATACTTGTCGTTTTGAAATAAAAAATATTATCCCCACATTGATAACATCTCTTATTTACCCCAAAGAGTTATTAGCTCCCATATAACGGTATAAGTGTGCCCGATGAACTCTACAAGCAAAACTTTCACTACAGCGGCTGACGATAATCGCAATCCAGACGGGGCAGGTGGAAGTCTCAGTGATAATGCGGCAGGTGTAAACTTCGATGTATATTTCTATATTTTAAACTATGTTATTAAACTAAGATACAATTTAAGTCGGTGTAGAAATACGGCCTCCGGTCAGTCTAGAATATCAAGATCAATTGAGATAATACATTGGTTTTTATTTGTATTTTAAATAATTTAATACAAGCTCTTTTTCCAATATTTCCAAAGTGTCCTAAATTCACTTTGATGGCTCCAATAGCCTGAGTATTTGGTATGACTCATCTACTTGGACCTATTTGAGACATTAGTAGATGTAGGATATTATAAACTAAATTTTATAATCTCCGAACTACTACTTATAGATTTTGGTCCTCCCGCCAATCTCCAAAAGCCAATAAGTCTTTTTCTTTTTTTAATTTTTCTTCAGATGGAACTTTATTTATATCAGCTAATGTATTAACGTGACTTACGTTATTATGTCTATCTACAAATTAGGCATGTGGTCATGAGCACTTAGTACTTCTAGTGAAAATTATTCCATAAAGAACAGCTAGAGGTACGCCCTGTGTGATCGATGATATTTAGGCTCTTAACAAGAGGCAGTCCCGATCATTCTTACACAAGCTACCACTGCTAAATCCTAACTGACTAAATTGTATTTTAGTTTAATATAGTTTGAAACCTAGTAATTTCCATCGAAATTTACATCGGTTAGAATTTAGCAGTGGTAGCTTGTGTAAGAATGATCGGGACTGCCTCTTGGTAAGAGCCTTAATATCCTCGATCACACAGGACATACCTCTAGCTGTTTTTTATTATTAATAATTTTCTCTAGAGGTATTAAGTGTTCATAACCGCATGCTTAATGTGTAGATAGACATAATAACGTAAGTCAAGTTACTACATTGGCTAATATAAATAAAGTTCCATCTGAAGAAAAGTAAAAAAGAAAGAGACTTATTGGCTTTTGGAGATTGGCAGAAGACCAAAACCTGTAAGTAGTAGTTCAGAGATTATAAAACTTAGTTTATAATATCCTACATCTACTATCGTCTCAAATAGGTCCAATAAACTATCATAAATACAATTAAAAACTAACATGTTATCTCATTTGATCTTGGTATTTTAGACTGACTGGAGACCGTATTTCTACATTATTTTAACTCTACTCTCGAGCTCTTCTAAGTCAGTCAGATTCAATGTAGCGTTGGCTGAATGAACCATAGTCCCGTTAGATAAGGCAACTTCAGTATCAGGAGGGGTAGACTCCTGATATACTTAATTAACAACAATAGATTGTTGAAGTATCTTCTTCAGTTGTCTTTAAGTAGTTTAATGTGGGCTTCAGGTTCTCTTAGAGCTTTGAGTCTTTGATCCATGGCCTTAGCTAGTTCCTTGTTTTTACAATCTAATGCCGTCCCAAATGCCGTCCCAATCGGCATTATCTCGACTACATACTTGTTGATTGCATGTGTTGTACGAGTCTTGAGCTTTTGTTCAAACTTCTTAGACTCCTCTAGTTTAGTTAAAAACTTGGTTGAGGGTTTCTACTTAGGGGTACCTGCAGGACCGATGCAACAAAAAATGGTGTGTTTCCAAGATGTTTTCTTAATAGAATAGGATCCCTGATACAAGAACGTGTCGGTTTCACGGTCGACATAGATAGGTTCGTCTTATATCATATTAATTAAATCACGTATCCATGGGTCGGAGTTACGTAAGGGACAGCACAGCGTAATGGTAGATTTAAAAATATTAACATAATTTTAACAAATGTGTGATAAGTTGACAAGGTGGGTTAGCCCACGCATTATGCTTTGATAAGTCAAGCTGAAATGCATCACCTTTAGGATGAGTCAACGACCTATATTCAGAAACCTGTTTGTTTTGTTCTGCGGCGAACATATTAATAGTAAATGGACCTCATCTTCATTGAGCGAGGTTAAACCATTTCTTATATGGGGGTAAGCCAATGCCGCACCAGACCACGGATGAATTCGGTATGGGTTGGCTGGATCGGAAGTATTATAGGCGGAACAAACAAGGTTTGAACCGAAATTTGGAAGTAGTACTACAAAAGCGTGATTAGCCGGGGTATGGGGAACATCTGTTGATGTGTCAGGGACGGGTGAGGGTACGGTGGTTCTTCAACATGCTGGAGAAAAGATCCAAGGTGTTCGTGAAGGGTCCAGATACCGTGGAAGTCGTGGCACTCCTGTAATTGCTGAAGGAGGTCAGGGCCAATGGGCGGCAGTTTTGGACCTACCAGGATGCGTCGAATCAGTTGTTGGATGCAGGTAAAGTGGCTGGTAGTGAACTTGTGGCTACCGGGGCAGACAGGGCAGAGACAACCGTCGGTGCGTTAGTCGAGCAATGTGAACATGTACGTATTCGTTACAGTTATAGCACATAGCCGGATTGGTGTAGACTCGAAGCAACGATTGAAGCTGTCGTGTCGGGCTGTGTCTCGGTTTGAGGTTGGCGGTTTCCGTAACCAGTTGGTAGTAGTATTGGCGCCGGGCCATTGCCGCGATCTTCTTGTTGGACCAACGTTTTGTTGAGTTTTTCCTGATGTTGTCACAGCGTTGGCGGAGGGCTACATGGTCGGGTGTACGCCCGCCCGTGATTTTGTGTACAGTTTTTAGATGAGTATAAATACTGTACGGGAAGCGCAGTGATGGTTTGTCGTGGGCCCAGGCGGGTTGCGTCAGAGGGGTGAGTGGATTTGTGCTGGCCATTGAGTCAAGTTGTATTCCCAGGCAACCTCCGAGGTAGTCCGCGAATGGTCGCGCGGGGAGCAGGCCGCTAAAGTGAAGTAAGTTGAGCCTTGTAGGATGCCATTCGTTCTATGGAATAGAGACAAGAGTGTGCCGCGGTATGTCACTCGGTTAGGGACCCTCCCAAACAGCGCGCGGAGGCAGTTGATCCAGTTGTCGGGCATTCCAGCGTGGCGCAGAAGTACCCATAGGTGTGGGAGAGCGGCCTTGTCGTATGCCTTGGTTATGTCCAGACAGACGTCGTTCCACTCCTCTCGTGACTATGTCTCAGATTCCAAGGCGGCAAGTGCTTGGGTATGACAGGAGTACCGTGATTTGAAGCCAGATTGGGTAGCATGGGTAGCGTGCATGGGTGGCTCGTAATCAGATCAAGAAAGCACTTTTCAAAAAATGCGTCTGACTATTTGCATAAGCGTGATGGGACGGAAGTTGGCGGGGGAGGTAATATCTGCATCGGCGTTTTTTTGGTGCGCTGTCAGGAGGATACAGTTCAGGGCTGCAGGGAAGGTACCCGCTTTCAGTAATTCAGTGAATGCTTCGGCAAGGTGCCTAATCAGTGTATTACGCGCAGTGTTAATCTCTGTCGCGGTACGCTTATTGGGTTGAGTAAAGTTCGAGGTATTAAGTATTCTAGTGGATGAGTTGGTATGCTTTTGAACTAATTTATCGAAGACAGACCAAGGCATGATATTTTAGACTGACCGGAGGCCGTATTTCTACATATGTACGGAAAAGGGGACTCTTCTAATGGCTTCTGGAACGTAAACATTGGCGGAATACAGTCCATGGATTCCCACCAAACTTTCCATTATCGCAAGCAGACGTGACAAACGGCCCTATGTCTCCGTGCAAAGGGAGCAAATGTATACTGATAGTGGGAGTCGATTACACGGGACATATCAGCCATAATAATTATGTTACGTACATGGTGGAAATCATATACAATCTTCATTAATTTCAGGACGTAGGTAAGAGGTATTGGGCCAATGGCGAAGATGACTAAGCATAATAGAGTTCTTAGTTCCTCATATATCTCAGTTTCGTGTGTACATTAATAATATAGTAAAGTTTATATAATAATAAAAATTACAAGTATAAGACGCATATATAAGACGCATAAATAAGACGCATATATAATACGCATATATAAAACGCAGGTGACAGGCGCATAAATAAAACGCGTAAATAAGACTCATATATAAGATACATATATAAGATGCATGTATGAAACGCATATATAAGACGCACATATCAGACGCATATATAAGACGCATACGTAAGATGCATATATAGAACGCATATATAAAACGCATGTATAAGACGCATGATGTATAAGCGGCGCGGAGATAGAAGTTTGTTAAAGCGGTCGTTCAACTTAAGTAGGCTCTTAGTTCCTTACGAGTCTTGGTTTTTTATGTATATTAATAATATAATAAAGTTCATTTTAGACGCATATATAAGACGCATGTATAACACGCATATACAAGTCACATGTATAAGACGCATGTATAAGACGCATACGATGTTTTCATGTATAAGACGCATGTATAAGACGCATGTATAAGACGCATGCGATAGTTGCATGTAAAAGACGAATGCAACAGTTGCATGTATAAGACGCATGCGATAGTTGCATGTATAAGACGCATGCGGTAGTTGCCTTTATAAGACGTATGTATAAGACGCATGTGATGGTTGCATTTATAAGACGCATGTATAAGACGCATGCGGTCGTTGAATGTATTTATATATATGAAAGAAATATCTAGGAAATGTCACATGTATAAGGCAGGCGCATGCGATAATTGCATATATATATATATATATATATATATATATATATATATATATATATATATAACAAATTTCAGGCAAAAGTCGCATGTATATGGCGCATGCGAAAGTTGCATATATAAGACGCATACGAAATTTGCATATATAAGTATATAAGACGCAAAAAAAAATTTGCATATATAAGTATATAAGACGAAAGCGAAAGTTGCATATATAAGACGCATGCAATAGTGTCATGTATATAGTCGCATCTATAAGATGTATGCGATAAAATAAGTTGCAAAAGTAAAGGTAATAGGTATCTGACTCTTGACTAATGTACTATATTTATATTTTATTCAAATATCAATCAGTACTAATCGCGGGCTACGCGACACTATTGTATAATACAAGTAACGTCCTTCTCCTTTTTTGTTTTCGTTTTTTGGCTACTAGCACTTACTAGGGAGCTATACTCACAAACAACGGCCGGCCACAGAAACACGAGTATAGTACTTGCTAGCAAGCTATAGTTGCAAACTATCGACCTCACTAATTAAAAATTGCAGATTCACAAGCCTTTCTATTCCAGATCCAACGTCCTTCTTCCATGCTCTAATTTCTCATCTTCCATCTTCTCGTTTCTCATCTACCAAGTTCTGTAAACTTGGATGGAAATTACTAGGTTTCAAACTATAATAAACTAAAATACAATTTAGTCAGTTAGATTTAGCAGTGGTAGCTTGTGTAAGAATGATCGGGACTGCCTCTTGTTAAGAGCCTGAATATCCTCGATCACACAGGGCGTACCTCTAGCTGTTCTTTATTGAATAATTTTCACTAGAAGTACTAAGTGTTCATGACCACATGCTTAATTTGTAGATAGACATAATAACGTAAGTCACGTTAATACATTAGCTGATATAAATAAAGTTCCATCTGAAGAAAAGTTAAAAAAAAAAAAAAAAGACTTATTGGATTTTGGAGATTGGCGGGAGGACCAAAATCTATAAGTAGTAGTTCGGAGATTATAAAATTTAGTTTATAATATCCTACATCTACTAATGTCTCAAATAGGTCCAAGTAGATGAGTCATACCAAATAGTCAGGCTATTGGAACCATCAAAGTGAATTTAGGACACTTTGGAAATATTGGAAAAAAGAATTTGTATTTAATTGTTTTAAATACAATTCACTACCGTTATCAGAACATACTACTCGGGGAAAACCGAAGTCATTAAAGACGTGATAGCATAAATCTGTCACTGTTTGCGGGCGTTTGTTCAGTATGGTATAAAAGCAAGTTATAGCCCGAAGCCACACATAAGAAATGACAGATATATACATCGCCAGTATGCTTGGATCGCGGGAGTTTAACCAAATCGACTATGACTCGGCGCATCGGTTGGTCTTCTGTCACACTTTTTAGGGGTACCCAACCGTAGCGCTTGTTCTGGTTCTAATCAGTACAGCGTCGGTATACTTTACGTATGGTTTCTTTCAGCGCCGGGTGATCAAGCCGTGCACGAATAGCCATCTTATAAGTATGCTCATATGCTCGATGAGTTAAATTCTGTATTATTTTATCTCTACTCTCGAGCAATTCTAAGTCAGTCAGATTCTGAAAAACGCTGGCTGGATGAACCATAGTCCCGTTAGATAGGACAACTTTAGTATCAGGAGTGGTAGGCTCCTGATATACGTATTTAACAGCATTAGATTGTTGAAGTATCTTCTTCAGTTGTTTCGCAACTCCTGGCTGTTCTTTAAGCAGCGCTTTAAGTAGTTGAGTGCGAGCTTCAGGTTCTCTTAGAGTTTTGAGTCTTTGATCCATGGCCTTAGCTAGTTCCATGTTTTTTACGATCTAATGCCGTTTCAATCGGCATTACCTCGACTGCACAATCTTGTTGGGTGCATGTGTTGTACGAGTCTTGAGCCTTTGTTCAAACTCTTTAGACTCCTTTAGTTTAGCTAAGAATTTGGTTGAGGGTTTCCACTTAGTGGTACCTGTAGGACCGATGCGACAAACAATGGTGTGTTTAAAAGGTGTCTTCTTAATAGAATAGGATCCCTGATACAAGAACGTGTCGGTTTCACGGTCGACATAAATAGGTTCGTCTTGAATCATATTAATTAAATCACGTATCCATGGGTCGGAGTTACGTAAGGGACAGCACAGCGTAATGGTAGATTTAATAATATTAACATAATTTTAACAACTGTGTGATAAGTTGACAAGGTGGGTTAGCCCACGCATTATGCTTTGATAAGTCAAGCTGAAATGCATCACCTTTAGGATGAGTCAACGACCTATATTCAGAAACCTGTTTTTTTATGTTCTGCGGCGAACATACAACAGTAAATGGACCCCATCGTGATTGAGCGAGGTTGAACCATTTCTTATTTAGCATCCAATCGGTTGCTAATAACTCCTTGACTGTATTCTGGTAGTCGGGCACAAACTGAGAGAGCATGTCAGGAAGATGGTTATGTATTCCTGGTAGTGTGTTATATTAAAAGCGAACTTGGCAATAATGTCATGCCAGCGGCTCACCAACTGTGAATCAGAGTTCATATCTTTTAAGTATGTCAAAGACTTTTGATCACAGGCGACAGTAAAGTAACTTCCATAAAGGTAGTCTTTAAACTGTCTTAGCGCAGTAACTATAGCAAGGAGCTCTTGTTTAACGGTAGGGTAATTCCGTTGACTCTTATTATAACTCTTGCTAAAGAATTGTATGTAGCGCGGTTTACCATTTATCGTTTGGTAAAAGCACTCCACCTATCGCTCGATCTGAAGCGTCGGTTGCTACTGGGAATGGGACACCATCCACAGGGTACTGCATGATGGGTGCGTCCATTACTTTACTTTTGACTAGTTTAAATGCATCATCACATTCTTTAGTCCAAAGCTTTCCCAAAGGTCCTTTGTGCAGCCGTAGGTGACTAAAAGGCTTTAAGTAATGAGAAAGATTCGGTACCGAATCCGAGAAGAAGTTAACAAAACCCACACACAGAGTTCACATCTCATCCAGTAATTGGTGTTGATAAATCCAACAGAAACTGTTTCTTGCCAGGATCAATTTCTACCCCTGCTGCAGATACTTTGTAGCCAAGTAAGTGTATAGTATCTTTAGCAAAAGAACATTTGTCTTCGTTCATCTTAAGTTTAGCATGATTAAGTCGCTTTAAGACTTTTTTTTTTACGAGTTTAGCATGTTCATGTGCTGTCTTTGTAAAGATAACTATATCATCTAAATAGACTGATACGTTATACGACAGGTCCGCAAATAGTTCCATCATAACTTGTTGGAAGAAAGAAGGTAACATGTGTAAGCCTTCAGGTGCACCTTTAAACTGGTACTTCTTACCTTGCCAAGTAAAGGAAAAGTATTTCCTATGAGGCTCATATATCTGTAGTTGATGGAATGCAGCTTTAAGTCTATCTTGGAGAAGATAGTCGCACCCTCCATTTTGCGTAGTATCTCGCTTATCTTAGGTAAGGGAAAACTATGTTGCGGAATTAGTTTGTTGATTGGCGACAGGTCTAGTACTACTCTTGTTTTACTAAACGTTCCATCAGATTTATATTGATCGACCGCTAAGAGAGCTAAGTTAACTGGGGTTGCATCATAATTGATTTCAATTAGACCCTGTTTTAACCAATCTTCGATTTGGGTTTTGACAACGTCTTTGTGTCTCCAACTCACGTAGTTATGTGAAGGACACTTTAACTTAGAGAAGTCGACGTTTGTTAAGTCAAGTCTAACGTACCCATTAGAGAACTTAAACATACACCAGTCAGTTATTGCAATCTTCCTGTTTTGTATAATTAAGTCCATAATTATATCGGTGAAGTGCGGAATCATATCCTTTGCTTCACCTTCCGGAGGTTTAGGTATCTTTAACATATTATCATCTGACTGATCTTTATTCGGGTCTAGCCCATTAGGCAGACCAGTGCGTGTTATACCTAAACTGAGAAGATCAGTCATACCTATAATTAAATCGTATTTCTGAGACATGTCAGTAACGATTAGGTGAGTCTTCACTTCTCTTCTATCTGACAACATTATGTGTGCATAGTCAATGGCTTGTTCGCAAGTAGTAACTTTGCCATTTCCCAAGATTAAATCAGTTGTTTCGTTATGGACAGCCATATTTGTAGCGTAGGCTACTCGGCGTGAGATAGCAGAGACTTCAGCCCCTGGATCAAATAGTGCCATAACTTTTTCTCTATTTACGAAAACTGTTTGAAAGATACGTTCATCTCCTTTGGTATAGATTTTATTGAACATTTTCTCATAATCTTGCTCTAGTGCACACATATGGTACTGTCAGTGCTTAACTTGGACGTCCGGTAAGTCCTTGCAATCCTCTTTGTGCCAACCGTTAGTACCCTTGCAAATAGCAGCACACTCTTTCATATAGTGTCCAAAATCTGGCTTGCCTGGTGCACACTTAACAGGGTCGTGTGTACTTAACAGAGACACTTGCCATTACGTTTTGTGAGGTTGTAACCACACTTCTTGCAAGGCGCTCTCACCTTCTTTTCACCTTTCGGTTCGGTAGAAGTAGAGCCAGTACCCCCTCCAGTAGTAGTGCGAGGTTTCTTAGTGCTACGCACAGTGTTAGTCTCGACTGCGTTTCGCTTAGTGGGCTGGGTGTAGCTCGTGGTACTAAGTACTCTAGTAGAGGGATTGGTATGCTTGTGAACTATCTTCTCAAAGACAGACCAAGGCATAGATCGCAAATCACCATAGGCGATGATGTCATCATTGACTTTCTTAAAGAGGTTAGCTCCCAGAGTCTCCATCATCTGACAAATTAATAAATATTCGCCAGTATAGGTACGACCACCCATCCGAGTATTCCTATGTGTCATATGAGCTAGAGCACCTCGAATAGTGGTATCGTTCGCAAAGAACTTGCGAGACTCTAAAAGTTCACGGTCACGTGCATCTTCAAAAAAAAGGTGGTGCTAAGTATATTATCACGCAACTGGTGCCAGGGTAGGGCTTTCCAGTTGGGCTCATGAGCCCTTCAAGATAGTTCGCCATTCACCTGGCTCACAGAAATGAATAAAGGCATTCATCATCTGCTTATCCTTAAGGCTGGCAGACTCTTAAAGTTGGTCGAAGGCCTTCAGTGTCTCCACTGTACTCTCATTAGTAGAGAAATCGACCTCAGCCTGCGCGTTACCTAGCTGCTTTATAAAGCTTGGTTCTAAGTGTTCACGAGGCTCATGCTCAGTGCTACGGGCTGCTAGTGCCAAGATGGTGTCTCTATTTCCTTTCTTTTGTTATCGATTAGATAGCGAATGTTATCCGCTTTCCTATCGTCAAGGTCAGAGTCATTCAATAGACGGTCCTCAGGGACTTTGCATACCAGAGCGTAATAGCCTGAGACGAGTATGTCAGGTTCTCACTTCCTCATCCTCAGGATTAGAGCGGGAACTCTCTAGCGAGGTACTGGTGTAGCGATTGCCAAAAAATCGTGATTACCAGGGTTAGTTGGCAAATGAGGGTCGATATTACGAGGATGGTAAGCCTCATCGAGTTCCATACGATCATATCCTCTGACAGGGTTTGGTTTGTCAAGAGGATGGTCAATGGTAGCATCAGAGCTATAGAGATTAAATTTTGAAATTTTTTCTCTCGCCGCCAGTGGTAACTGGCTTAGTAGTAAACATACTGGCTGGTAAACCAGTAGGTCTCGGGTTCGAAACTCGGCCCAATTTTTTCTTCTTCTTCTTCGGTATAGGAAGAATATCAGCCA
This sequence comes from Sphaeroforma sirkka, assembly GCA_001586965.3. NCBI lineage: Eukaryota > Ichthyosporea > Ichthyophonida > Sphaeroforma > Sphaeroforma sirkka. The sequence goes on along the minus strand of LUCW03001548.1, from coordinate 676 downwards.
CGTGGGACACGATAGAGGGTCCACAACTGCTGCTGCCGCTAGTTCCTTCGAGAGCGCTTCAGTGCGGTTCAATTGGCGTCGAGATTGAGAGGATCCAACCACTCGTTGTCGAGTTATGGCGTCCTCAACTTCGGCCCCAAGATTTGAGCTGGATGGAATGGCCTCTCCATCGATGGATTCGTATCCACGAATTTTCCAGCCTTTCGACGTTTATCCCCAATATTTGACGGCACGTGGTCAGGGGGGCAAGCTGGGGTCCTGAGCTTCACTCCTAGGTGATACACGGACGCTGGCGAGCCTTTCCGCGGTAGTAGATACCTCTTCTTCCAAGGCTTTAGGATCCGACGAGTCATCCTCAGAATAATCCTCTGTACCAACCTCAGAATTTGCTTCCCCAACAGTATCCTCGGCAGGCTCAACTCCAGACAGGCTAGGTGTTTCCACAGGGACCTCAGGAACCTCGGCAGGCTTAGCAGGCTTAGAGCTAGCGGCTCCCTTGCCTTTAGAAGTACCCTTAGCCATAGTATTTGCTGGATAGTAAATCGATGTCAGACAGTCTAGAAGCAGTACACTACTGTAACTACTAAATAACTGAAAAATATGTAAACTTCGATGGAAATTACTAGGTTTCAAACTATATTAAACTAAAATACAATTTAGTCAGTTAGGATTTAGG
>LUCW03001547.1:0-17651 GCA_001586965.3 Sphaeroforma sirkka | reverse complement strand
GTGCTTCGTTCAGTTATTTATTGCTCTGTCTTGTTAACGTGACACGTTATTATGTCTATCTACAAATTAGGCATGTGGTCATGAGCACTTAGAACCACAGTGAAAATTATTCCATAAAGAACGGCTAGAGGTACGCCCTATTGTGATCGATGATATTTGGAAACTTAACAGAGAGCGGTCGATCATTCTTACACAAGCTACCACTGCTAAATCCTAACTGACTAAATTGTATTTGGTTTTAATATAATTTTGAAACCTAGTAATTTCCATCGAAATTTACATCGGTTAGGAATTTAGCAGTGGTGGCTTGTGTAAGAATGATCGGGACTGCCTCTTGGTAATATATTATCCTCGATCACACAGGACATACCTCTAGCTGTTTTTTATTAAGTAATAATTTTCTCTAGAATTGTTAAAGTGTTCCATAACCACATAGCTTAATGTGTGAATAGACATGCCTTGTATGAAGGTAATCAAAGTTACTACATTGGCTAATATAAATAAAGTTCCATCTGAAGAAAAGTAAAAAAAAGAAAGAGACTTATTGGCTTTTGGAGATTTGGCAGAAGACCAAAACCTGTAAGTAGTAGTCTCAGAGATTATAAAACTTGGTTTATAATATCCTACATCTACTATCGTCTCAAATATAGGTCCAATAAACTATCATAAATACAATTAAAAAAACTAACATGTTATCTCATTTGATCTTGGTATTTTTAGACTGACTGGAGACCGTATTTCTACATTATTTTAACTCTACTCTCGAGCTCTTCTAAGTCAGTCAGATTCAATGTAGCGTTGGCTGAATGAACCATAGTCCCGTTAGATAAGGCAACTTTCAGTATCAGGAGGTAGACTCTGATATACTTAATTAACAACAATAGATTGTTGAAGTATCTTCTTCAGTTGTCTTTAAGTAGTTTAATGTGGGCTTCAGGTTCTCTTAGAGCTTTTGAGTCTTTGATCCATGGCCTTAGCTAGTTCCTTGTTTTTTACAATCTAATGCCGTCCCAAATGCCGTCCCAATCGGCATTATCTCTCGACTACATACTTGTTGATTGCATGTGTTGTACGAGTCTTGAGCTTTTTGTTCAAACTTCTTAGAGCTCCTCTAGTTTAGTTTAAAAAAACTTGGTTGAGGGTTTCTACTTAGGGGTACCTGCAGGACCGATGCAACAAAAAATGGTGTGTTTCCAAGATGTTTTCTTAATAGAATAGGATCCTGATACAGAACGTGTCGGTTTCACGGTCGACATAGATAGGTTCGTCTTATATCATATTAATTAAATCACGTATCCATGGGTCGGAGTTACGTAAGGGACAGCACAGCGTAATGGTAGATTTAAAAATATTAACATAATTTTAACAAATGTGTGATAAGTTGACAAGGTGGGTTAGCCCACGCATTATGCTTTGATAAGTCAAGCTGAAATGCATCACCTTTAGGATGAGTCAACGACCTATATTCAGAAACCTGTTTGTTTTGTTCTGCGGCGAACATATTAATAGTAAATGGACCTCATCTTCATTGAGCGAGGTTAAACCATTTCTTATATGGGGTAAGCCAATGCCGCACCAGACCACGGATGAATTCAGGTATGGGTTGGCTGGATCGGAAGTATTATAGGCGGAACAAACAAGGTTTGAACCGAAATTTGGAAGTAGTACTACAAAAGCGTGATTAGCCGGGGTATGGGGAACATCTGTTGATGTGTCAGGGACGGTGTGAGGGTACGGTGGTTCTTCAACATGCTGGAGAAAAGATCCAAGGTGTTCGTGAAGGGTCCAGATACCGTGGAAGTCGTGGCACTCCTGTAATTGCTGAAGGAGGTCAGGGCCAATGGGCGGCAGTTTTGGACCTACCAGGATGCGTCGAATCAGTTGTTGGATGCAGGTAAAGTGGCTGGTAGTGAACTTGTAGGCTACCGGGGCAGACAGGGCAGAGACAACCGTCGGTGCGTTAGTCGAGCAATGTGAACATGTACGTATTCGTTACAGTTATAGCAGCATAGCCGGATTGGTGTAGACTCGAAGCAACGATTGAAGCTGTCGTGTCGGGCTGTGTCTCGGTTTGAGGTTGGCGGTTTCCCGTAACCAGTTGGTAGTAGTATTGGCGCCGGGCCATTGCCGCGATCTTCTTGTTGGACCAACGTTTTGTTGAGTTTTTCCTGATGTTGTCACAGCGTTGGCGGAGGGCTACATGGTCGGGTGTACGCCCGCCCGTGATTTTGTGTACAGTTTTTAGATGAGTATAAATACTGTACGGGAAGCGCAGTGATGGTTTGTCGTGGGGCCCAGGCGGGTTGCGTCAGAGGGGTGAGTGGATTTGTGCTGGCCATTGAGTCAAGTTGTATTCCCAGGCAACCTCGAGGTAGTCCGCGAATGGTCGCGCGGGGAGCAGGCCGCTAAAGTGAAGTAAGTTGAGCCTTGTAGGATGCCATTCGTTCTATGGAATAGAGACAAGAGTGTGCCGCGGTATGTCACTCGGTTAGGGACCCTCCCAAACAGCGCGCGGAGGCAGTTGATCCAGTTGTCGGGCATTCCAGCGTGGCGCAGAAGTACCCATAGGTGTGGGAGAGCGGCCTTGTCGTATGCCTTGGTTATGTCCAGACAGACGTCGTTCCACCTCTCGTGACTATGTCTCAGATTCCAAGGCGGCAAGTGCTTGGGTATGACAGGAGTACCGTGATTTGAAGCCAGATTGGGTAGCATGGGTAGCGTGCATGGGTGGCTCGTAATCAGATCAAGAAAGCACTTTTCAAAAATGCGTCTGACTATTTGCATAAGCGTGATGGGACGGAAGTTGGCGGGGGAGGTAATATCTGCATCGGCGTTTTTTTGGGTGCGCTGTCAGGAGGATACAGTTCAGGGCTGCAGGGAAGGTACCCGCTTTCAGTAATTCAGTGAATGCTTCGGCAAGGTGCCTAATCAGTGTATTACGCGCAGTGTTAATCTCGTCGCGGTACGCTTATTGGGTTGAGAGTAAAGTTCGAGGTATTAAGTATTCTGAGTGGATGAGTTGGTATGCTTTTGAACTAATTTATCGAAGACAGACCAAGGCATGATATTTTAGACTGACCGGAGGCCGTATTTCTACATATGTACGGAAAAGGGGGACTCTTCTAATGGCTTCGGAACGTAAACATTGGCGGAATACAGTCCATGGATTCCCACCAAACTTTCCATTATCGCAAGCAGACGTGACAAACGGCCCTATGTCTCCGTGCAAAGGGAGCAAATGTATACTGATAGTGGGAGTCGATTACACGGGACATATCAGCCATAATAATTATGTTACGTACATGGTGGAAATCATATACAATCTTCATTAATTTCAGGACGTAGGTAAGAGGTATTGGGCCAATGGCGAAGATGACTAAGCATAATAGAGTTCTTAGTTCTCATATATCTCAGTTTCAGTGTGTACATTAATAATATAGTAAAGTTTATATAATAATAAAAATTACAAGTATAAGACGCATATATAAGACGCATAAATAAGACGCATATATAATACGCATATATAAAACGCAGGTGACAGGCGCATAAATAAAACGCGTAAATAAGACTCATATATAAGATACATATATAAGATGCATGTATGAAACGCATATATAAGACGCTAACATATCAGACGCATATATAAGACGCATACGTAAGATGCATATATAGAACGCATATATAAAACGCATGTATAAGACGCATGATGTATAAGCGGCGCGGAGATAGAAGTTTGTTAAAGCGGTCGTTCAACTTAAGTAGGCTCTTAGTTCCTTACGAGTCTTGGTTTTTTTTATGTATATAATAATATAATAAAGTTCATTTTAGACGCATATATAAGACGCATGTATAACACGCATATACAAGTCACATGTATAAGACGCATGTATAAGACGCATACGATGTTTTCATGTATAAGACGCATGTATAAGACGCATGTATAAGACGCATGCGATAGTTGCATGTAAAAGACATCTAATGCAACAGTTGCATGTATAAGACGCATGCGATAGTTGCATGTATAAGACGCATGCGCGGTAGTTCATTGCCTTTATAAGACGTATGTATAAGACGCATGTGATGGTTGCATTTATAAGACGCATGTATAAGACTATGCGGTCGTTGAATGTATTTATATATACATGAAAGAAATATCTAGGAAATGTCACATGTATAAGGCAGGCGCATGCGATAATTGCATATATATATATATATATATATATATATATATATATATATATATATATATATCATACAAATTTCAGGCAAAAGTCGCATGTATATGGCGCATGCGAAAGTTGCATATATAAGAAGTGCATACAGAAATTTGCATATATAAAAAGTATATAAGACGGACCGCAAGCAAAATTTGCATATATAAGTATATAAGACGAAAGCGAAAGTTGCATATATAAGACGCATGCAATAGTGTCATGTATATAGTCGCATCTATAAGATGTATGCGATAAAATAAGTTTGCAAAAGTAAAGGTAATAGGTATCTGACTCTTGACTAATGTACTATATCTTTTATTTTATTCAAATATCAATCAGTACTAATCGCGGGCTACGCGACACTATTGTATAATACAAGTAACGTCCTTCTCCCTTTTGTTTTCGTTTTTGGCTACTAGCACTTACTAGGGAGCTATACTCACAAACAACGGCATGGCCACAGAAACACGAGTATAGTACTTTCATAGCAAGCTATAGTTGCAAACTATCGACCTCACTAATTAAAAAATTGCAGATTCACAAGCCTTTTCTATTCCAGATCCAACGTCCTTCTTCCATGCTCTAATTTCTCATCTTCCATCTTCTCGTTTTCATCTACCAAGTTCTGTAAACTTGGATGGAAATTACTAGGTTTCAAACTATAATAAACTAAAATACAATTTAGTCAGTTAGGATTTAGCAGTGGTAGCTTGTGTAAGAATGATCGGGACTGCCTCTTGTTAAGAGCCTGAATATCCTCGATCACACAGGGCGTACCTCTAGCTGTTCTTTTGTTGAATAATTTTCACTAGAAGTACTAAGTGTTCATGACCACATGCTTAATTTGTAGATAGACATAATAACGTAAGTCACGTTAATACATTAGCTGATATAAATAAAGTTCCATCTGAAGAAAAGTTAAAAAAAAGAAAAGACTTATTGATTTTGAGATTGGCGGAGGACCAAAATCTATAAGTAGTAGTTCGGAGATTATAAAATTTAGTTTATAATATCCTACATCTACTAATGTCTCAAATAGGTCCAAGTAGATGAGTCATACCAAATAGTCAGGCTATTGGAACCATCAAAGTGAATTTAGGACACTTTGGAAATATTGGAAAAAGAATTTGTATTTAATTGTTTTAAATACAATTCACTACCGTTATCAGAACATACTACTCGGGGAAAACCGAAGTCATTAAAGACGTGATAGCATAAATCTGTCACTGTTTGCGGGCGTTTGTTCAGTATGGTATAAAGCAAGTTATAGCCCGAAGCCACACATAAGAAATGACAGATATATACATCGCCAGTATGCTTGGATCGCGGGAGTTTAACCAAATCGACTATGACTCAAGCGCATCGGTTGGTCTTCTGTCACACTTTTTTTTAGGGTACCCAACCGTAGCGCTTGTTCTGGTTCTAATCAGTACAGCGTCGGTATACTTTACGTATGGTTTCTTTTCAGCGCCGGGTGATCAAGCCGTGCACGAATAGCCATCTTATAAGTATGCTCATATGCTCGATGAGTTAAATTCTGTATTATTTTATCTCTACTCTCGAGCAATTCTAAGTCAGTCAGATTCTGAAAAACGCTGGCTGGATGAACCATAGTCCCGTTAGATAGGACAACTTTAGTATCAGGAGTGGTAGGCTCCTGATATACGTATTTAACAGCATTAGATTGTTGAAGTATCTTCTTCAGTTGTTTCTGCAACTCCTGGCTGTTCTTTAAGCAGCGCTTTAAGTAGTTGAGTGCGAGCTTCAGGTTCTCTTAGAGTTTTGAGTCTTTGATCCATGGCCTTAGCTAGTTCCATGTTTTTACGATCTAATGCCGTTTCAATCGGCATTACCTCGACTGCAATCTTGTTGGGTGCATGTGTTGTACGAGTCTTGAGCCTTTTGTTCAAACTCTTTAGACTCCTTTAGTTTAGCTAAGAATTTGGTTGAGGGTTTCCACTTAGTGGTACCTGTAGGACCGATGCGACAAACAATGGTGTGTTTAAAAGGTGTCTTCTTAATAGAATAGGATCCCTGATACAAGAACGTGTCGGTTTCACGGTCGACATAAATAGGTTCGTCTTGAATCATATTAATTAAATCACGTATCCATGGGTCGGAGTTACGTAAGGGACAGCACAGCGTAATGGTAGATTTAATAATATTAACATAATTTTAACAACTGTGTGATAAGTTGACAAGGTGGGTTAGCCCACGCATTATGCTTTGATAAGTCAAGCTGAAATGCATCACCTTTAGGATGAGTCAACGACCTATATTCAGAAACCTGTTTTTTATGTTCTGCGGCGAACATACAACAGTAAATGGACCCCATCGTGATTGAGCGAGGTTGAACCATTTCTTATTTAGCATCCAATCGGTTGCTAATAACTCCTTTGACTGTTTTCTGGTAGTCGGGCACAAACTCGAGAGAGCATGTCAGGAAGATGGTTATGTATTCCTGGTATGTGTGTTATATTAAAAGCGAACTTGGCAATAATGTCATGCCAGCGGCTCACCAACTGTGAATCAGAGTTCATATCTTTTAAGTATGTTAAAGACTTTTGATCACAGGCGACAGTAAAGTAACTTCCATAAAGGTAGTCTTTAAACTGTCTTAGCGCAGTAACTATAGCAAGGAGCTCTTGTTTAACGGTAGGGTAATTCCGTTGACTCTTATTATAACTCTTGCTAAAGAATTGTATGTAGCGCGGTTTACCATTTATCGTTTGGTAAAGCACTCCACCTATCGCTCGATCTGAAGCGTCGGTTGCTACTGGGAATGGGACACCATCCACAGGGTACTGCATGATGGGTGCGTCCATTACTTTACTTTTTTTGACTAGTTTAAATGCATCATCACATTCTTTAGTCCAAAGCTTTCCCAAAGGTCCTTTGTGCAGCCGTAGGTGACTGAAAGGCTTTAAGTAATGAGAAAGATTCGGTACCGAATCCGAGAAGAAGTTAACAAACCCACACACAGAGTTCACATCTCATCCAGTAATTGGTGTTGATAAATCCAACAGAAACTGTTTCTTGCCAGGATCAATTTCTACCCCTGCTGCAGATACTTTGTAGCCAAGTAAGTGTATAGTATCTTTAGCAAAAGAACACTTGTCTTCGTTAATCTTAAGTTTAGCATGATTAAGTCGCTTTAAGACTTTTTTTTAACGAGTTTAGCATGTTCATGTGCTGTCTTTGTAAAGATAACTATATCATCTAAATAGACTGATACGTTATACGACAGGTCCGCAAATAGTTCCATCATAACTTGTTGGAAGAAAGAAGGTAACATGTGTAAGCCTTCAGGTGCACCTTTAAACTGGTACTTCTTACCTTGCCAAGTAAAGAGAAAAGTATTTCCTATGAGGCTCATATATCTGTAGTTGATGGAATGCAGCTTTTAAGTCTATCTTGGAAAAGATAGTCGCACCCTCCATTTTGCGTAGTATCTCGCTTATCTTAGGTAAGGGAAAACTATGTTGCGGAATTAGTTTGTTGATTGGCGACAGGTCTAGTACTACTCTTGTTTTACTAAACGTTCCATCAGATTTATATTGATCGACCGCTAAGAGAGCTAAGTTAACTGGGGTTGCATCATAATTGATTTCAATTAGACCCTGTTTTAACCAATCTTCGATTTGGGTTTTGACAACGTCTTTGTGTCTCCAACTCACGTAGTTATGTGAAGGACACTTTAACTTAGAGAAGTCGACGTTTGTTAAGTCAAGTCTAACGTACCCATTAGAGAACTTAAACATACACCAGTCAGTTATTGCAATCTTCCTGTTTTGTATAATTAAGTCCATAATTATATCGGTGAAGTGCGGAATCATATCCTTTGCTTCACCTTCCGGAGGTTTAGGTATCTTTAACATATTATCATCTGACTGATCTTTATTCGGGTCTAGCCCATTAGGCAGACCAGTGAGTGTTATACCTAAACTGAGAAGATCAGTCATACCTATAATTAAATCGTATTTCTGAGACATGTCAGTAACGATTAGGTGAGTCTTCACTTCTCTTCTATCTGACAGCATTATGTGTGCATAGTCAATGGCTTGTTCGCAAGTAGTAACTTTGCCATTTCCCAAGATTAAATCAGTTGTTTCGTTATGGACAGCCATATTTGTAGCGTAGGCTACTCGGCGTGAGATAGCAGAGACTTCAGCCCCTGGATCAAATAGTGCCATAACTTTTTCTCTATTTACGAAAAACTGTTTGAAAGATACGTTCATCTCCTTTGGTATAGATTTTATTGAACATTTTCTCATAATCTTGCTCTAGTGCACACATATGGTACTGTCAGTGCTTAACTTGGACGTCCGGTAAGTCCTTGCAATCCTCTTTGTGCCAACCGTTAGTACCCTTGCAAGTAGCACACTCTTTCATATAGTGTCCAAAATCTGGCTTGCCTGGTGCACACTTAACAGGGTCGTGTCTACCATTCCACTTGCCATTACGTTTTGTGAGGTTGTAACCACACTTCTTGCAAGGCGCTCTCACCTTCTTTTCACCTTTCGGTTCGGTAGAAGTAGAGCCAGTACCTCCAGTAGTAGTGCGAGGTTTCTTAGTGCTACGCACAGTGTTAGTCTCTCACTGCGTTTCGCTTAGTGGGCTGGGTGTAGCTCGTGGTACTAAGTACTCTAGTAGAGGGATTGGTATGCTTGTGAACTATCTTCTCAAAGACAGACCAAGGCATAGATCGCAAATCACCATAGGCGATGATGTCATCATTGACTTTCTTAAAGAGGTTAGCTCCCAGAGTCTCCATCATCTGACAAATTAATAAATATTCGCCAGTATAGGTACGACCACCCATCCGAGTATTCCTATGTGTCATATGAGCTAGAGCACCTCGAATAGTGGTATCGTTCGCAAAGAACTTGCGAGACTCTAAAAGTTCACGGTCACGTGCATCTTCAAAAAAAGGTGCTAAGTATATTATCACGCAACTGGTGCCAGGGTAGGGCTTTCCAGTTGGGCTCATGAGCCTTTCAAGATAGTTCGCCATTCACCTGGCTCACAGAAATGAATAAAGGCATTCATCATCTGCTTATCCTTAAGGCTGGCAGACTCCTTAAGTTGGTCGAAGGCCTTCAGTGTCTCCACTGTACTCTCATTAGTAGAGAAATCGACCTCAGCCTGCGCGTTACCTAGCTGCTTTATAAAGCTTGGTTCTAAGTGTTCACGAGGCTCATGCTCAGTGCTACGGGCTGCTAGTGCCAAGATGGTGTCCATTTCCTTTCTCTTGTTATCGATTAGATAGCGAATGTTATCCGCTTTCCTATCGTCAAGGTCAGAGTCATTCAATAGACGGTCCTCAAGGACTTGCATACCAGAGCGTAATAGCCTGAGACGAGTATGTCTGGTTCTCACTTCCTCATCCTCAGGATTAGAGCGGGAACTCTCTAACGAGGTACTGGTGTAGCGATTGCCAAAATCGTGATTACCAGGGTTAGTTGGCAAATGAGGGTCGATATTACGAGGATGGTAAGCCTCATCGAGTTCCATACGATCATATCCTCTGACAGGGTTAGGTTTGTCAAGAGGATGGTCAATGGTAGCATCAGAGCTATAGAGATTAAATTTTGAAATATTTTTCTCTCTCGCCAGTGGTAACTGGCTTAGTAGTAAACATACTGGCTGGTAAAACCAGTAGGTCTCGGGTTCGAAACTCGGCCCAATTTTTCTTCTTCTTCGGTATAGGAAGAATATCAGCCAAGTGGGACACGATAGAGGGGTCCACAACTGCTGCTGCCGCTAGTTCCTTCAAGAGCGCTTCAGTGCGGTTCAATTGGCGTCGAGATTGAGAGGATCCAACCACTCGTTGTCGAGTTATGGCGTCCCTCAACTTCGGCCCCAAGATTTGAGCTGGATGGAATGGCTTCTCCATCGATGGCGAAACCGAAATTTTCGGACAGGTCCAATACTTCCTTTTCACCCGGATTTGTGCTGGAGTGTCCTTTAGATGTGGAGTTATAATGCCCCCGACATTCGTATCCACGAATTTTCCAGCCTTCGACGTTTATCCCCAATATTTGACGGCACGTGGTCAGGGGGGCAAGCTGGGGTCCTGAGCTTCACTCCTAGGTGATACACGGACGCTGGCGAGCCTTTCCGCGGTAGTAGATACCTCTTCTTCCAAGGCTTTAGGATCCGACGAGTCATCCTCAGAATTAATCCTCTGTACCAACCTCAGAATTTGCTTCCCCAACAGTATCCTCGGCAGGCTCAACTCCAGACAGGCTAGGTGTTTCCACAGGGACCTCAGGAACCTCGGCAGGCTTAGCAGGCTTAGAGCTAGCGGCTCCCCTTGCCTTTTAGAAGCACCCTTAGCCATAGTATTTGCTGGATAGTAAATCGATGTCAGACAGTCTAGAAGCAGTACACTACTGTAACTACTAAATAACTGAAAAATATGTAAACTTCGATGGAAATTACTAGGTTTCAAACTATATTAAACTAAAAAATACAATTTAGTCAGTTAGGATTTAGCAGTGGTAGCTTGTGTAAGAATGATCGGGACTGCCTCTTGTTAAGAGCCTAAATATCCTCGATCACACAGGGCGTACCTCTAGCTGTTCTTTATTGAATAATTTTCACTAGAAGTACTATGTTCATGACCACTTGCCTAATTTGTAAATAGACATAATAACGTAAGTCACGTTAATACATTAGCTGATATAAATAAAGTTCCATCTGAAGAAAAGTTAAAAAAAAGAAAAAGACTTATTGATTTTGAGATTGGCGGAGGACCAAAATCTATAAGTAGTAGTTCGAGATTATAAAATTTTAGTTTATAATATCCTACATCTACTAATGTCTCAAATAGGTCCAAGTAGATGAGTCATACCAAATACTCAGGCTATTGGAGCCATCAAAGTGAATTTAGAACACTTTGGAAATATTGGAAAAAAGAGCTTGTACTAAATTATCTAAAATACAAATAAAACCAATGTATTATCTCAATTGATCTTGATATTTTAGACTGACCGGAGGCCGTACTTACATGCCGTAGGTAAAGATTCACATAGCTTGAACTCCTTCGTGAAGGTCTCTGTCTTCTCTCCGCTGCTCCCAGAACCTGAGGACGATATGGGTGGCGATTTCGCATGCATCACTCCAACTTCATGAGTTATTAGTTTAACAATCTTGTTCGAAAACTCGCCTCCCTCATCTGATTGGATTTTCCTGGGAAACCCATGTTCCCAAATACCTCCATAAGTTTCGATGTCACCACTTCTGCTGACTTTGTGGCCGTTGCTCTTAATATCGAGTACCCCGTTGCTATATCCAAGACGTGCAATATATATATATCGATTTCCTGCTGCTGAAACTAGTGGCATTGGAATCATGTCGACTTGAATATGATCCCACGGATACTTTGCCGTTATATTAATCATCGGGTGAAATCCCTTTCGTAACACCCTCTGTCATAGACATGTGCGACAGTTTATCCTAACTGTTTGTGCAAGTTCCAGAGCGTTAGGTCACAAATGTACATTCTGCTGTAGTTGAGCAACTGTATCCTCTGCTCTATGATGCCCAATCTCATGGTGACACAAGGTGAGCTGTGTGCGACGGCTTATCTCTTCCTCGTCTGGAGAATCCGTCATGGCTACTTCCGAGATAGTGAAATTGAAAGGCGCTATGATGTGATGCCATTAAAACTTCCGAGGTAGCGATCGATACTAGCCGAGACGTATCTAATGGGGTGACTTTCGATACTGAGGACGGTTCGGCATATCCCAATCGTGCTGAAAACGTCGCTGGAAGGCTGTAACCATTGCGTGGGCCTACTCTGGCAACGACTGTGTGACCCCATGGTGTCTTACCACTCGCATACTTTTCCGTATTTGAGGAAGGAGTGGGCTGTCTTGAACTAATACTGGGTCTCTTTGTAGAAGCGACTTGAAAAACTGGAACCAAGGCTCGTGGGCGCCCACGGTAGACACACCGTAGCTGTGGCTCTCTCTCTATCGTATCTTGCGCAACATTCTATGGATTAATCTCCATGGTGGTTTCATCCATCCATCTATATCTTTCCAACAATGTGCAAACGCTCCACCCTTGTCATCTTCGGTGTAGTAGCGTGGCAAATGGTGATCCTGTTGCGAAGCAAAGACATCGACATTATTCTCACCCATAATCCGTTGCGCTTGCTCAAAGTAATCTGGAAAAAGTTGCCAACATTCTGCATATAGTACCTCCGGGTCCTCAGTCTCAACAGTTCCCTCATGAAGCCTAGACCACGCGTCTGGTAGCACGTTCTTTATACCCGGATGTGCGAGATAGTGAAATTGAAAGGCGCTATGATGTGATGCCATCGTTGTAGCATCGGATTCAGCTTTAGCTGTGTGTCATATACACCAAAGCCTTGTGATCAGTCAACACTGAAAAGCGTTGACCTTCGAGATGATCCCGGAAGTGTGTGAGACCATATACCAAGGCCAATAATTCCTTTATGGGTGTTGCGTAATTGCGCTGTGCTGCGTTGAGGGTCTTGCTGAAGAAAATTAGGTATTGCTTCTTCCTTCTATGGTCTGGAACAATGCACCTCCAATACCGTAGTCGCTTGCATCCGTTTTGAGTTGTAAAGGTACTTTGTCGACGGGAAATTTCAACACTACTGCCTCAACTATGGCTTGCTTCATGGCATCCCAAGCTTGCTGGTGTCTCTGTTCCCACCTGTATCCAATGATTTCCTTAGGCCTCAGTCTTCTACGAATTCTCGGGTGGGGCAACTACCTCTGCAAAGTTTGGTAGGTGCTCGTGAAGAAAGTTGGCTAATCCCAAGGCCGATGCAATGTCTTTGTACTTCTTCAAGGTTGGCCAGTCAATGAGCTTGGCCTGCTTTTCATGGCAAATATCAATTCCGGCCTTCGATACTCGCTTCCCTAGGATCATGACTTCTTTGACTGCAAAATGACATTTTGAAGGGTTTAGCTTGAAACTGTGGTACTGATGCGATATAACGCTGTGGACCGATCACAAAGCGCTATGCCATATGAACAATTAGCAAACGCTGCCTCCCATACTAGCAAGGTGTGGATAGCAAAAACATTGTTCCATCACTACTTCACAATCATCCATGTACTTGACAAAGGCAACCAAGTCTTCGGTATGCTATCACGGTTACATGAAGGTACCTTCAATATCAAAACATTAAATGTGTTGAAGGAAGCTAATAAGAACACGTACAATGGTCAATATTACACTGACCTTGAAACAAACATGCCCTTACCGGTATCTGCCATAGACTGAAAACTACACCCACGGTTCTACAGATAAGCGGAACGAAGGTTTGAGAAATTCACACCGATTTATTCGCGGAAGCGCAACGCACACATAGCATAGTTTTACACCAAAGAACAGAATGCGCTGCTTCAAAAGTGGGTAGATGAATTAAACGCATGGCAAATCCTACCTGGGAGCTAATTCCAACCGTTATTGACGAAGTCATAGTGTAAGCTACCATCACCACAAAATGTGTATCCTATTACCCAAATGCAACATGGTTCCTCAAATTTCTTGTCACTACTAGAACAAGACCGATGATAATCGAAAACACGAACAATATATTCCTGAAAGGAGGAACAGCAGTTTGCGGTAGGGCACAGTGAGCGAGAGACATATTAGTGGCCAAGATAGACACAAAGATACCATACATCGACCGAAAACTAGCACACCCATCAATGAAGGTATCGTCAGTACAAACCGCGGACGAGTCGGCAGAGCTGAACACAATCACATATGATGACAGAGCTGTCTAATAACGTAATATCACACAGTCTGGCACTACACCGCTAGAGAAATCAAAAGCAAACTTCAACTAGATGGCCACACATGGTCACGCCATAAAGAACATGTATACCAATACATTGAAGGGTGTGTGCCATATTTCAAGAACGAAATCCACTTCCTTTGGTCGTATCCTTTCAGTTACCCTCAAACTCCAAAACTGGGCAGTTGAAATCAACGCATAGGCGAATCCTCCCTGGAAACTAATCCCAGACGTTGTTGAGGGTGTGTACCATGTTTCAAGAACGAATTCCACTTCCTTTGCTCGTACCCTTTCAGTTAGTCTCAAACTCTAAAAGAATTTATCATACTTCGACCAAAAAACTAGCACACTCGTCAATAATAATATCGGCAGTACAGTCGGCAGAGCTAAGCACAATCACATATGATGACAGAACATACCACACAGTCTGACCGAAAACAAACTTCAACTAGGTGGTCGCACATGGTCACGCCAGGAAGGATATGCAAACTATTCCATTGAAGGGTGTGCACCATGTCTCAAGAACAAAATTCACTTCCTTTGGTGATATCCTTTCAGATACTCTCATACTCTAAAACCTAGCACGATCTGGTGCATGAGTACGTACACCGTACTGGCACAACAGAAGGATGTGATATAATCCACGGCGGAAGACAAGCGTCTGACTGCTCTGAGGTACTCGACCACTTCAATATAAATTTATCGATAGTTTTAGGCATGGGCTTTCTACCCTATATGAGCACTATATATATATATATATATATATAATCAACCCACTTATACCAACGGATGCAAAATAGGGAAAACTTCTTACATTTAAGAAGACTCAGAACATGAACAAAAAGATTTCCGAGGATCGTTATCGGACTTGTTCGACCAGAATCTCATGACCCCACTTGACCTATACATTGCAATCTGCCGGAATCAGTAGTAGAAGTACCGAGCGAATAAATAAATGTCAAAAAAAGGCGACACACTAAAGTAACCTTCGTACCACACAAGTATATACCACAAACGAATGAGAACTTTCAGAAGTGGGTACGTGATGGATACATAGGTGAATCTGCCACTACTATCGACAAGAGAGCATGACCAAACAGGTTGAAAAGGTACGCACATGTTTGTCAGAAAAGAGATCCATCACCAATATGAGTAAGACAGCTTTGTTCTGTCGAAGGTAAAATATATAACTATATTAACGCATAACTTGAGCTCTTGTATGCGAAGGGTTGGCTAAGGTCGGCGCACCCGGATGGGTCACTCGGGGTTCATACGGTGAAGCCTAAATGTCTATCAGACTTTTTTGTTGATGTTTATAATAACAATAACGTAATGTATTATCTGAGAGCAGATGTGACAGCGCGGGCAGCTGAAAACTAGAACGATGTCTAAGGGGGTATGTTGGTGAGTGACTCTGCAGGTGAGGCAGCAAACGTCTTTATAGTTTGCCTACCCTGCAGAGTTCACAATGGGTGCAATCAGTAAATCCGCCGATTGGAATATTCACTGATTTGAACCTGCGGACCGGAGTTCCAAGTCTGCATTTCACTCTAAAACAAAAGATTATCTGTAGCGTATGGAGAGTAGCTGAGAAGTACGAGACAATAGAGAACAACAGACCTCTTCTCTCAAGTACGGTTATCTCAGCTAGGAAAAGTCCCAGTCTGAGAGAACCGAACTGAGTCTTTATTTGTCTTCATTAGACTCAGGATTTACTTGAGTGTGTTTCACACACGCGGGAGTCCCGGTATAGCTTACCGGTTCTAACGCCAATATTTCTGATGACTCTAAGATCAAAGTATTCCTATCCTACTTCCAAAACTCAGTAATTGATTATTCTGGGATTTGGGATTTGAATTGATAATCTGGTCCCTAGATGCTACATATCAACTTAATGTATATTTTTCTCGAAATTGTACCTAGTAAGAGCCTTTCACCATTTCTTTGTATCTGAAAATAGTAGACACTTTAACGGTTTTATGGAGAAGGGCGGAATACTCATTTATTTAGCATTAGCCTACTTCTTGTCATTGAAGTCGTACAAGTGTATGTCGATGTCATAGTCATCTCTCGAAGGCTCGCAAAATAACAACTCTAGAAACCAGTACGGGAGGTCATTAAAGACTTAACGCTGTCGATTTCAGGCTAAGCCACAACAAATATGTATTCGCAGTCAAGACAGTCAGCATACTAGGCGTCAAAGTCACAACACAAGGGCTCAAAACTGACCCAGAGAAACAAAACCTCATTTCAGAGAGGTTCAAAGTTGGGGAGGAGCTGTAGCATTCAGAAGCTAGACAAAATTGAAATAAGTAATATTTTCTCCATCAAAAAAGCCAAACCAAATCGCAAACCCACAGAATTATCAACGATAAAGTTTTGGGGTCGGGATCCAATATTGCTGATATTAGTCTTCAGAAATATAGCGAGATTATCAGTAAATGATACCAGTATCTGGCATGTAAGAGAAACACTCGAGCAAATTTGAGTATAGTGAAAAGGAAAACAAAAAAACACAAATAAATACTCATTACGAGTCCCTTAACCAAGGACCTTCACCTAGCTGAGAAATTCACACTCGAGAAGTGGTCAAATGCATCCTTTGAATAAGTATCTTATCAGTCACACTCAGACTCTACGATAAAGTATCCCCCCTCCCCCCCCATATTTGAGGAAAGGGCTGTTTCAGTTTAAGAACAACTTAACTTGTTATCTCAACAGCCCTATCATGGCATCTAGGGACAGATTATCAAAATGCCAAATATAAAACCCCGCAACTAAGTATAATCAATAAAATACTAAGTTTTTGGTCCAAATCAATTATCCACTGATATGAGAGTCATCAGAAATATTAGCAGTTAAGAACGGTGGAAGTTAAGGCTGAGACTTGCATGTGTGAAAGAAATACTGAAGTACTAAGCCCTTGAGTCTAGTGAAGCAGAAAACATGAATCAAATAATCAGTTTCAATTATCTCATACTAGAGAATTTTCTAGCTGAGATAACTGTACTTGGAGAAGAGGTCTATTGTTTCAGCTACATCATCTGTTTCGTAGCTATACTCCTGCCTCTGCATTTTCTCAATACAATACCCATACTTCAGATAAATCAATAATAATCCATCACACAAGAAGATAAATATGATAGTAGGCAGACCACTTTGAGAAATCCATCATCCAGCCCTAAATAGAGGGGAGAAGAATCCGTGAAGTTAAGCGGGTGATAGGTCTGATAAACGGAAGCCAAGAGAGCACTAACAGCAGAATCCTAGCCTGCGGAAGATAGACAAAAGAGTAATTGAAGAAGAAGCCACCCTCGGCAAACGATACACCTGTGGGGTGAGATAATCAGCTAAATATACTATGTCTGCTATGCAAGCAAGCCGTGGAGTATTCTAAACCCTAACAAGTGCCACATACAGTGATAACGTCTTGCAACCGTGAGGCGAAAATTACCACTCAGGTGTCACTGCGGATTAAAACAATCAATGTCGTGGTTTTTCTAGGAACAAGAAAATAGTACTGACATCAGGGGACCCAACACATCGCCTGGTGATCTAAATAGAAGACATCTCAAGAAGCGTTTTCATACACGCAACAACATGCTATAAGATGTAGAAAATAGTATTACGCAGTACAGACTTGAATAACA
>LUCW03001546.1:12500-70453 GCA_001586965.3 Sphaeroforma sirkka | reverse complement strand
TAAGCTCGAGTTGTGGAATCGTCGTTCGCCTCTTACACCGTGGTGAAATTATTGAAGTATTCTGCTTTCTTCTGCCGAGTTCCTGGCTGTGGAATCATTCTGTCTATGTCGAATTGATGTAACGGAACGAGGAATCATCCTGCCACATATGATCTTCTAAAGGCTTTCGGTGGCTCTATGGACTAGTCGCAAAAAAGTTCCACTCTAACTGGTTTACCTTTGTAAGTATCTGGAAGTGAACCATCCTTGTGTGTCAGTTCATATCCTTGTTCCTATCTGGTTTTGACAACGTATGGTCCAAACATTGTTTGCATTGCTTTGATTGTGCGACCTTCGGACCGTACCATTATCACATCCCCTGGTTGAAAGGCGATAAAATGTGTAAGCATCGAGGCGGCCAAACTGCCTGGATAGTGTGTCTGCGTATATCTGCGTGACTTTGTAAAGCGTCGGCAACATAGTGTCGTGCAAACGATCCAGCCGTTGTGCCCAAGCCTCTATTGGTGACCGGCTGATTCCCCGGAAGGTCATCCGTGAAGTCAGCAACGGAACATAACGGCGACCGAAGTAAGCACTGGATGGTGCTGTCTTGTGTCGCCGAGATATTCGGAGGTTCTGGCACAGCATAATAAGTGGTAGTCGGACATCCTATGCCTGTAAACTTCGATGGAAATTACTAGGTTTCAAACTATATTAAACTAAAAGACAATTTAGTCAGTTAGGGTTTAGCAGTGGTAGCTTGTGTAAGAATGATCGGGACCGCCTCTTGTTAAGAGCCCTAAACATCCTCGATCACAACAGGGCGTCCCTCTAGCTGTTCTTTATTGAATAATTTCACTAGAAGTACTAAGTGTTCATGACCACTCTGCCCAATTTGTAAATAGACATAACTTAACGTAAGTCACGTCAATACATTAGCTGATATAAATAAAGTTCCATCTTAAGAAAAGTTAAAAAAAGAAAAAAAAGACTTATTGGATTTTGAGATTGGTGGAGGACCAAAATCTATAAGTAGTAGTTCGGAGATTATAAAATTTAGTTTATAATATCCTACATCTACTAATGTCTCAAATAGGTCCAAGTAGATGAGTCATACCAAATACTCAGGCTATTGGAGCCATCAAAGTGAATTTTAGAACACTTTGGAAATATTGGAAAAAAGAGCTTGTACTAAATTATTTAAAATACAAATAAAACCAATGCTGTATTATCTCAATTGATCTTGATATTTTAGACTGACCGGAGGCCGTATTTCTGGACATAGCCCCAGTAGCTTTGAGAACTACGAACGTACGTTAAGATACGATCTAGTTGGTAAAAGCTGAAAACCAAAGTAAAAAACGGTTTCGGTCATGACTTATCGAGTAAGTATGTGCCTATATGTACGAGTTCAAGACTCATGTTGTACTCTATGTCGTTTAGTATTTGGTCCAGTAACCATTCCTCTATCTTCCAAATTTTTTTGTAGTATCTTTGAAACTGTCGGTAAAGTGTCATGTCACTTGCCTATCTTTGTAGCCACGGGGTAGCGTGTTTCTCGGGCGCAGTTTTATCAAACGTTGCTTGTAGTTCACTATAGCGGCCAGAGAAATAGTGAAACGGGAGTGTTCCAGTTTGAGGATTCATGCAGTTATTCATTTGAGTCTAAACCCATTTCAAAATGATAAGGCCACATATCCTCAACGTCGATCGTCTAGTGCGGTACGCAAGAGTTTCTTAAGTTCTCTACTGACGTGTCTCATTTGCATCCTGCGTTTGAGGTTTGTAAAGAACACCACGCCTATAGATTCATGCACTGATACGAGTATAAGTGCCTCCATTACGTCAGTACAAAACTCACTACCGTTATCAGAACATAGTACTGGGGAAACCTGAAGTCATTAAAGGCGCTGATAGCATAATTCTGCCACTGTTTGTGTGGACGTTTGTTAGTATTGCATAAAGCAAGTTATAGCCCGAAGCCACACATAAAGAAATGACAGATATATACATCGCCAGTATGCTTGATCGCGGGCGTTTAACCAAATCGACTATGACTCGGCGCATCGGTTGGTCTTCTGTCACACTTTTTTAGGGTGCCCAACCGTATCGCTTGATCTGGTTCTTTTCACAATCAGTACAGCGTCGGTATATCTTCTTCACGTATGGTTTCTTTCAGCGCCGGGTGATCAAACCCCTGCACGAATAGCAATTTTATATGCGGTAGTATGCTCATATGCTCGATGCGTTAAATTATGTATAATTTTAACTCTACTTTCGAGCTCCTCTAAGTCAGTCAGATTCTGCGTAACGCTGGCTGGATGAACCCTAGTCCTGTTGGAAAGGGCAACCTCAGTATCAGGAGGGTAGACTTCACAGATACATAATTGACAACATTGATTGTTGAAGTATCTTCTTCAGTTGTTTCGCAACTCCTGGCTGTTCTTTAAGCAGCGCTTTAAGTAGTTGAGTGCGAGCTTCAGGTTCTCTTAGAGTTTTGAGTCTTTAATCCATGGCCTTAGCTAGTTCCATGTTTTTACGATTTAATGCCGTTTCAATCGGCATTACCTCGACTGCAATCTTGTTGGGTGCATGTGTTGTACGAGTCTTGAGCTTTTGTTCAAACTCTTTAGACTCCTCTAGTTTAGCTTAAGAATTCGGTTGAGGGTTTCCCTTAGTGGTACCTGCAGGACCGATGCGACAAACAATGGTGTGTTTCCAAGGCGTCTTCTTAATAGAATAAGATCCTGATACAAGAACGTGTCGGTTTCACGGTCGACATAAATAGGTTCGTCTTGAATCATATTAATTAAATCACGTATCCATGGGTCGGAGTTACGTAAGGGACAACACAGCGTAATGGTAGAGATTTAGTAATATTAACATAATTTAACAACTGTGCGATAAGTTGACAAGGTGGGTGGTTAGCCCACGCATTATGCTTTGATAAGTCAAGCTGAAATGCATCACCTTTAGGATGAGTCAACGACCTATATTCAGAAAACCTGTTTGTTATAGTCTGCGGCGAACATATCAACAGTAAATGGACCCCATCGTGATTGAGCGAGGTTAAACCATTTCTTATTTAGCATCCAATCGGTTGCTAATAACTCCTTGACTGTTTTCTGGTAGTCAGGCACAAGTCGAGAGAGCATGTCAGGAAGATGGTTATGTATTCCTGGTATGTGTGTTATATTAAAAGCGAACTTGGCAATAATGTCATGCCAGCGGCTCACCAACTGTGAATCAGAGTTCATATCTTTTAAGTATGTTAAAGACTTTGATCACAGGCGACAGTAAAGTAACTTCCATAAAGGTAGTCTTTAAACTGTCTTAGCGCAGTAACTATAGCAAGGAGCTCTTGTTTAACGGTAGGGTAATTCCGTTGACTCTTATTATAACTCTTGCTAAAGAATTGTATGTAGCGCGGTTTACCATTTATATCGTTTGGTAAAGCACTCCACCTACCGCTCGATCTGAAGCGTCGGTTGCTACTTGGAATGGGACACCATCCACAGGGTACTGCATGATGGGTGCGTCCATTACTTTACTTTTTGACTAGTTTAAATGCATCATCACATTCTTTAGTCCAAAGCTTTCCCAAAGGTCCTTTGTGCAGCCGTAGGTGACTGAAAGGCTTTTAAGTAATGAGAAAGATGCGGTACCGAATCCGAGAAGAAGTTAACAAACCCACACACAAAGTTCACATCTCTTCCAGTAATTGGTGTTGATAAATCCAACAGAAAAAAATGTTTTCTTGCCAGGATCAATTTCTACCCTGCTGCAGATACTTTGTAGCCAAGTAAGTGTATAGTATCTTTAGCAAAAGAACACTTGTCTTCGTTAATCTTAAGTTTAGCATGATTAAGTCGCTTTAAGACTTCTTTAACGAGTTTAGCATGTTCATGTGCTGTCTTTGTAAAGATAACTATATCATCTAAATAGACTGATACGTTATACGACCGGTCCGCAAATAGTTCCATCATAACTTGTTGGAAGAAAGAAGGTAACATGTGTAAGCCTTCAGGTGCACCTTTAAACTGGTACTTCTTACCTTTGCCAAGTAAAGGAAAAGTATTTCCTATGAGGCTCATATATCTGTAGTTGATGGAATGCAGCTTTTAAGTCTATCTTGGAAAAGATAGTCGCACCCTCCATTTTGCGTGCAGTATCTCGCTTATCTTAGGTAAGGGAACACTATGTTGCGGAATTAGTTTGTTGATTGGCGACAGGTCTAGTACTACCGTCTTGTTTTACTAAACGTTCCATCAGATTTATATTGATCGACCGCTAAGAGAGCTAAGTTAACTGGGGTTGCATCATAATTGATTTCAATTAGACCCTGTTTTAACCAATCTTCGATTTGGGTTTTGACAACGTCTTTTGTGTCTCCAACTCACGTAGTTATGTGAAGGACACTTTAACTTAGAGAAGTCGACGTTTGTTAAGTCAAGTCTAACGTACCCATTAGAGAACTTAAACATACACCAGTCAGTTGTTGCAATCTTCCCTGTTTTGTATACTTAAGTCCATAATTATATCGGTGAAGTGCGAATCATATCCTTTGCTTCACCACCTCCGGAGGTTTAGGTATCTTTAACATATTATCATCTGACTGATCTTTATTCGGGTCCAGCCCATTAGGCAGACCAGTGAGTGTTATACCTAAACTGAGAAGATCAGTCATACCTATAATTAAATCGTATTTCTGAGACATGTCAGTAACGATTAGGGTGAGTCTTCACTTCTCTTCTATCTGACAGCATTATGTGTGCATAGTCAATGGCTTGTTCGCAAGTAGTAACTTTGCCATTTCCCAAGATTAAATCAGTTGTTTCTGTTGATGGACAGCCATATGCTGTAGCGTAGGCTACTCGGCATGAGATAGCAGAGACTTCAGCCCCTGGATCAAATAGTGCCATAACTTTTTCTCCATTTACGAAAACTGCTTGAAAGATACGTTCATCTCCTTTGGTATGGATTTTATTGAACATTTTCTTATAATCTTGCTCTAGTGCACACATATGGTACTATCAGTGCTTAACTTGACGTCCGGTAAGTCCTTGCAATCCTCTTTTACTGTGCCAACCGTTAGTACCCTTGCAAGTAGCACACTCTTTCATATAGTGTCCAAAATCTGGCTTGCCTGGTGCACACTTAACAGGGTCGTGTCTACCATTCCACTTGCCATTACGTTTTGTGAGGTTGTAACCACACTTCTGCAAGGCGCTCTCACCTTCTTTTCACCTTTCGGTTCGGTAGAAGTAGAGCCAGTACCCCCTCCAGCAGTAGTGCGAGGTTTCTTGAGTACTACGCGCAGTATTAGTCTCTACTGCGTTTCGCTTAGTGAGCTGGGTGTAGCTCGTGGTGCTAAGTACTCTAGTAGAGGAATGGTATGCTTGTGAACTATCTTCTCAAAGACAGACCAAGGCATAGATCGCAAATCACCATAGGCGATGATGTCATCATTGACTTTCTTAAAGAGGTTAGCTCCCAGAGTCTCCATCATCTGACAAATTAATAAATATTCGCCAGTATAGGTACGACCACCCATCCGAGTATTCATATGTGTCATATGAGCTAGAGCACCTCGAATAGTGGTATCGTTCGCAAAGAACTTGCGAGACTCTAGAAGTTCACGGTCACGTGCATCTTCAAAAAAAAGGTGTTAAGTATATTATCACGCAACTGGTGCCAGGTGAGGGCTTTCCAGTTGGGCTCATGAGCCTCCTTCAAGATAGTTCGCCATTCACCTGGCTCACAGAAATGAATAAAGGCATTCATCATCTGCTTATCCTTAAGGCTGGCAGACTCCTTAAGTTGGTCGAAGGCCTTCAGTGTCTCCACTGTACTCTCATTAGTAGAGAAATCGACCTCAGCCTGCGCGTTACCTAGCTGCTTTATAAAGCTTGGTTCTAAGTGTTCACGAGGCTCATGCTCAGTGCTACGGGCTGCTAGTGCCAAGATGGTGTCTATTTCCTTTCTCTTGTTATCGATTAGATAGCGAATGTTATCCGCTTTCCTATCGTCAAGGTCAGAGTCATTCAATAGACGGTCCTCAAGGACTTGCATACCAGAGCGTAATAGCCTGAGACGAGTATGTCTGGTTCTAACTTCCTCATCCTCAGGATTAGAGCGGAACTCTCTAACGGGGTACTGGTGTAGCGATTGCCAAAATCGTGATTACCAGGGTTAGTTGGCAAATGAGGGGTCGATATTACGAGGATGGTAAGCCTCATCGAGTTCCATACGATCATATCCTCTGACAGGGTTAGGTTTGTCAAGAGGATGGTCAATGGTAGCATCAGAGCTATAGAGATTAAATTTTGAAATATTTTCTCTCTCGCCAGTGGTAACTGGCTTAGTGGTAAACATACTGGCTGGTAAACCAGTAGGTCTCAAGTTAGAAACTCGGCCCGAATTTTTTTTTCTTCTTCGGTATAGGAAGAATATCAGCCAAGTGGGACACGATAGAGGGGTCCACAACTGCTGCTGCCGCTAGCTCCTTCAAGAGCGCTTCAGTGCGGTTCAATTGGCGTCGAGATTGAGAGGATCCAACCACTCGTTGTCGAGTTATGGCGTCCTCAGCTTCGGCCCCAAGATTTGAGCTGAATGGAATGGCTTCTCCATCGATGGCGAAACCGAAATTTTCGGACAGGTCCAATACTTCCTTTTCACTCCGGATTTGTGCTGGAGTGTCCTTTAGATGTGGAGTTATAATGCCCCCGACATTCGTATCCACGAATTTTCCAGCCTTTCGACGTTTATCCCCAATATTTGACAGCACGTGGTCAGGGGGGCAAGCTGGGGTCCTGAGCTTCACTCCTAGGTGATACACGGACGCTGGCGAGCCTTTCCGCGGTAGTAGATACCTCTTCTTCCAAGGCTTTAGGATCCGACGAGTCATCCTCAGAATAATCCTCTGTACCAACCTCAGAATTTGCTTCCCCAACAGTATCCTCGGCAGGCTCAACTCCAGACAGGCTAGGTGTTTCCACAGGGACCTCAGGAACCTCGGCAGGCTTAGCAGGCTTAGAGCTAGCGGCTCCCCTGCCTTTAGAAGTACCCTTAACCATAGTATTTGCTGGATAGTAAATCGATGTCAGACAGTCTAGAAGCAGTACACTACTGTAACTACTAAATAACTGAAAAAATATGCAAACTTCGATGGAAATTACTAGGTTTCAAACTATATTAAACTAAAAAGACAATTTAGTCAGTTAGGGTTTAGCAGTGGTAGCTTGTGTAAGAATGATCAGGACTGCCTCTTGTTAAGAGCCTAAATATCCTCGATCACACAGGGCGTACCTCTAGCTGTTCTTTATTGAATAATTTTCACTAGAAGTACTAAGTGTGTCATGACCACTTGCCTAATTTGTAAATAGACATAATAACGCAAGTCACGTCAATACATTAGCTGATATAAATAAAGTTCCATCTTAAGAAAAGTTAAAAAAAAAGAAAAAAAAGACTTATTGGATTTTGGAGATTGGCGGGAGGACCAAAATCTATAAGTAGTAGTTCGAGAGATTATAAAATTTAGTTTATAATATCCTACATCTACTAATGTCTCAAATAGGTCCAAGTAGATGAGTCATACCAAATACTCAGGCTATTGGAGCCATCAAAGTGAATTTAGAACACTTTGGAAATATTGGAAAAAGAGCTTGTACTAAATTATCTAAAATACAAATAAAAAACCAATGTATTATCTCAATTGATCTTGATATTTTAGACTGACCGGAGGCCGTACTTCTACATGCCGTAGGTAAAGATTCACATAGCTTGTGAACTCCTTCGTGAAGGTCTCTGTCTTCTCTCCGCTGCTCCCAGAACCTGAGGACGATATGGTGGCGATTTCGCATGCATCACTCCAACTTCATGAGTTATTAGTTTAACAATCTTGTTCGAAAACTCGCCTCCCTCATCTGATTGGATTTTCCTGGGAAACCCATGTTCCCCAAATACCTCCATAAGTTTCGATGTCACCACTTCTGCTGACTTTGTGGCCGTTGCTCTTAATATCGAGTACCCCGTTGCTATATCCAAGACGTGCAATATATATATATCGATTTCCTGCTGCTGAAACTAGTGGCATTGGAATCATGTCGACTTGAATATGATCCCACGGATACTTTGCCGTTATATTAATCATCGGGTGAAATCCCTTTCGTAACACCCTCTGTCATAGACATGTGCGACAGTTTATCCTAACTATTTGTGCAAGTTCCAGAGCGTTAGGTCACAAATGTACATTCTGCTGTAGTTGAGCAACTGTATCCTCTGCTCTATGATGCCCAATCTCATGGTGACACAAGGTGAGCTGTGTGCGACGGCTTATCTCTTCCTCGTCTGGAGAATCCGTCATGGCTACTTCCGAGATAGTGAAATTGAAAGGCGCTATGATGTGATGCCATTAAAACTTCCGAGGTAGCGATCGATACTAGCCGAGACGTATCTAATGGGGTGACTTTCGATACTGAGGACGGTTCGGCATATCCCAATCGTGCTGAAAACGTCGCTGGAAGGCTGTAACCATTGCGTGGGCCTACTCTGGCAACGACTGTGTGACCCCATGGTGTCTTACCACTCGCATACTTTCCGTATTTGAGGAAGGAGGGGCTGTCTTTGGAACTAATACTGGGTCTCTTTGTAGAAGCGACTTGAAAAACTGGAACCAAGGCTCGTGGGGCGCCCACGGTAGACACACCGTAGCTGTGGCTCTCTCTGATCGTATCTTGCGCAACATTCTATGGATTAATCTCCATGGTGGTTTCATCCATCCATCTATATCTTTCCAACAATGTGCAAACGCTCCACCCTTGTCATCTTCGGTGTAGTAGCGTGGCAAATGGTGATCCTGTTGCGAAGCAAAGACATCGACATTATTCTCACCCATAATCCGTTGCGCTTGCTCAAAGTAATCTGGAAAAAAGTTGCCAACATTCTGCATATAGTACCTCCGGGTCCTCAGTCTCAACAGTTCCCTCATGAAGCCTAGACCACGCGTCTGGTAGCACGTTCTTTATACCCGGATGTGCGAGATAGTGAAATTGAAAGGCGCTATGATGTGATGCCATCGTTGTAGCATCGGATTCAGCTTTAGCTGTGTGTTCATATACACCAAAGCCTTGTGATCAGTCAACACTGAAAAGCGTTGACCTTCGAGATGATCCCGGAAGTGTGTGAGACCATATACCAAGGCCAATAATTCCTTTATGGGTGTTGCGTAATTGCGCTGTGCTGCGTTGAGGGTCTTGCTGAAGAAAATTAGGTATTGCTTCTTCCCTTCTATGGTCTGGAACAATGCACCTCCAATACCGTAGTCGCTTGCATCCGTTTTGAGTTGTAAAGGTACTTTGTCGACGGAAATTTCAACACTACTGCCTCAACTATGGCTTGCTTCATGGCATCCCAAGCTTGCTGGTGTCTCTGTTCCCACCTGTATCCAATGATTTCCTTAGGCCTCAGTCTTACGAATTCTCAGGTGGGGCAACTACCTCTGCAAAGTTTGGTAGGTGCTCGTGAAGAAAGTTGGCTAATCCCAAGGCCGATGCAATGTCTTTGTACTTCTTCTTGGTTGGCCAGTCAATGAGCTTGGCCTGCTTTTCATGGCAAATATCAATTCCGGCCTTCGATACTCGCTTCCCTAGGATCATGACTTCTTTGACTGCAAAATGACATTTTGAAGGGTTTAGCTTGAAACTGTGGTACTGATGCGATATAACGCTGTGGACCGATCACAAAGCGCTATGCCATATGAACAATTAGCAAACGCTGCCTCCCATACTAGCAAGGTGTGGATAGCAAAAAAACATTGTTCCATCACTACTTCACAATCATCCATGTACTTGACAAAGGCAACCAAGTCTTCGGTATGCTATCACGGTTACATGAAGGTACCTTCAATATCAAAACATTAAATGTGTTGAAGGAAGCTAATAAGAACACGTACAATGGTCAATATTACACTGACCTTGAAACAAACATGCCCTTACCGGTATCTGCCATAGACTGAAAACTACACCCACGGTTCTACAGATAAGCGGAACGAAGGTTTGAGAAATTCACACCGATTTATTCGCGGAAGCGCAACGCACACATAGCATAGTTTTACACCAAAGAACAGAATGCGCTGCTTCAAAAGTGGGTAGATGAATTAAACGCATGGCAAATCCTACCTGGGAGCTAATTCCAACCGTTATTGACGAAGTCATAGTGTAAGCTACCATCACCACAAAATGTGTATCCTATTACCCAAATGCAACATGGTTCCTCAAATTTCTTGTCACTACTAGAACAAGACCGATGATAATCGAAAACACGAACAATATATTCCTGAAAGGAGGAACAGCAGTTTGCGGTAGGGCACAGTGAGCGAGAGACATATTAGTGGCCAAGATAGACACAAAGATACCATACATCGACCGAAAACTAGCACACCCATCAATGAAGGTATCGTCAGTACAAACCGCGGACGAGTCGGCAGAGCTGAACACAATCACATATGATGACAGAGCTGTCTAATAACGTAATATCACACAGTCTGGCACTACACCGCTAGAGAAATCAAAAGCAAACTTCAACTAGATGGCCACACATGGTCACGCCATAAAGAACATGTATACCAATACATTGAAGGGTGTGTGCCATATTTCAAGAACGAAATCCACTTCCTTTGGTCGTATCCTTTCAGTTACCCTCAAACTCCAAAACTGGGCAGTTGAAATCAACGCATAGGCGAATCCTCCTGGAAACTAATCCCAGACGTTGTTGAGGGTGTGTACCATGTTTCAAGAACGAATTCCACTTCCTTTGCTCGTACCCTTTCAGTTAGTCTCAAACTCTAAAAGAATTTATCATACTTCGACCAAAAACTAGCACACTCGTCAATAATAATATCGGCAGTACAGTCGGCAGAGCTAAGCACAATCACATATGATGACAGAACATACCACACAGTCTGACCGAAAACAAACTTCAACTAGGTGGTCGCACATGGTCACGCCAGGAAGGATATGCAAACTATTCCATTGAAGGGTGTGCACCATGTCTCAAGAACAAAATTCACTTCCTTTGGTGATATCCTTTCAGATACTCTCATACTCTAAAACCTAGCACGATCTGGTGCATGAGTACGTACACCGTACTGGCACAACAGAAGGATGTGATATAATCCACGGCGGAAGACAAGCGTCTGACTGCTCTGAGGTACTCGACCACTTCAATATAAATTTATCGATAGTTTTAGGCATGGGCTTTCTACCCTATATGAGCACTATATATATATATATATATATATATAATCAACCCACTTATACCAACGGATGCAAAATAGGGAAAACTTCTTACATTTAAGAAGACTCAGAACATGAACAAAAAGATTTCCGAGGATCGTTATCGGACTTGTTCGACCAGAATCTCATGACCCCACTTGACCTATACATTGCAATCTGCCGGAATCAGTAGTAGAAGTACCGAGCGAATAAATAAATGTCAAAAAAAGGCGACACACTAAAGTAACCTTCGTACCACACAAGTATATACCACAAACGAATGAGAACTTTCAGAAGTGGGTACGTGATGGATACATAGGTGAATCTGCCACTACTATCGACAAGAGAGCATGACCAAACAGGTTGAAAAAAGGTACGCACATGTTTGTCAGAAAGAGATCCATCACCAATATGAGTAAGACAGCTTTGTTCTGTCGAAGGTAAAATATATAACTATATTAACGTGCATAACTTGAGCTCTTGTATGCGAAGGGTTGGCTAAGGTCGGCGCACCCGGATGGGTCACTCGGGGTTCATACGGTGAAGCCTAAATGTCTATCAGACTTTTGTTGATGTTTATAATAACAATAACGTAATGTATTATCTGAGAGCAGATGTGACAGCGCGGGCAACTGAAAACTAGAACGATGTCTAAGGGGTATGTTGGTGAGTGACTCTGCAGGTGAGGCAGCAAACGTCTTTATAGTTTGCCTACCCTGCAGAGTTCACGAAGTACAGTGCAATCAGTAAATCCGCCGATTGGAATATTCACTGATTTGAACCTGCGGACCGGAGTTCCAAGTCTGCATTTCACTCTAAAACAAAAGATTATCTGTAGCGTATGGAGAGTAGCTGAGAAGTACGAGACAATAGAGAACAACAGACCTCTTCTCAAGTACGGTTATCTCAGCTAGGAAAAGTCCCAGTCTGAGAGAACCGAACTGAGTCTTTATTTGTCTTCATTAGACTCAGGATTTACTTGAGTGTTTCTCACACACGCGGGAGTCCCGGTATAGCTTACCGGTTCTAACGCTAATATTTCTGATGACTCTAAGATCAGAAGTATTCCTATCCTACTTCCAAAACTCAGTAATTGATTATTCTGGGATTTGGGATTTGAATTGATAATCTGGTCCCTAGATGCTACATATCAACTTAATGTATATTTTTTTTCTCGAAATTGTACCTAGTAAGAGCCTTTCACCATTTCTTTGTATCTGAAAATAGTAGACACTTTAACGGTTTTATGGAGAAGGGCGGAATACTCATTTAT
Organism: Sphaeroforma sirkka; assembly: GCA_001586965.3. Taxonomy (NCBI): domain Eukaryota; class Ichthyosporea; order Ichthyophonida; genus Sphaeroforma; species Sphaeroforma sirkka. The sequence goes on along the minus strand of LUCW03001546.1, from coordinate 57,925 downwards.
TTAGCATTAGCCTACTTCTTGTCATTGAAGTCGTACAAGTGTATGTCGATGTCATAGTCATCTCGAGGCTCGCAAAATAACAACTCAAGAAACCAGTACGGGAGGTCATTAAAGACTTAACGCTGTCGATTTCAGGCTAAGCCACAACAAATATGTATTCGCAGTCAAGACAGTCAGCATACTAGGCGTCAAAGTCACAACACAAGGGCTCAAAACTGACCCAGAGAAACAAAACCTCATTTCAGAGGTTCAAAGTTGGGAGGAGCTGTAGCATTCAGAAGCTAGACAAAATTGAAATAAGTAATATTTTCTCCATCAAAAAGCCAAACCAAATCGCAAACCCACAGAATTATCAACGATAAAGTTTTGGGGTCGGGATCCAATATTGCTGATATTAGTCTTCAGAAATATAGCGAGATTATCGGTAAATGATACCAGTATCTGGCATGTAAGAGAAACACTCGAGTAAATTTGAGTATAGTGAAGGAAAACAAAAAAACACAAATAAATACTCGGTACGAGTCCCTTAGCCAAGGACCTTCACCTAGCTGAGAAATTCACACTCGAGAAGTGGTCAAATGCATCCTTTGGTCGTATCTTATCAGTCACACTCAGACTCTACGATAAAGTATCCCCCTCTCCCCCCATATTTGAGGAAAGGGCTGTTTCAGTTTAAGAACAACTTAACTTGTTATCTCAACAGCCCTATCATAGCATCTAGGGACCAGATTATCAAAATGCCAATACAAACCCCGCAACTACATAATCATCAAATACTAAGTTTTTGGTCCAAATCCAATTATCCCTGATATAGGAGTCATCAGAAATATTAGCGGTAGAACGGTAAGTTAAACTGGGGCCCCGCGTGTGAAAGAAATACTGAAGTATAAGCCTGAGTCTAGTGAAACAGAAAACATGAATAAATAATCAGTTCAATTATCTCATACTAGAGAATTTTTCTAGCTGAGATAACCGTACTTGAGAAGAGGTCTATTGTTTCCTTTGCTCGCATCGTTTCAGCTGCTCTCCATACTCTACATTTTCAACAATACCCTTACTTAGATAAATCAATAATAATCCACTCACACAGAAGATAAATACGATAGTGGGCAGACCAATTGAGAACCATCGTCAACCCTAAATAGAGGGGGAGAAGAATCCGTGAAGTTAAGCGGTGATAGGTCTGACAACGTAGAAAGGCCAAGAGAGCACTAACAGCAGAATCCTAGCTCGCGGAAGATAGACAAAAGAGTAATTGAAGAAGAAGCCACTCCCTCGGCAAACGATACCTAGGTGAGATAATCAGCTAAATATACTATGTTCAAGAAGTGCAAGCAAGCTGTGAGAGTATTCTAACCTAACAAGTGCCACAGTGATACACGTCTTGCAACCGTGAGTGAAAAATACTCAGGTGTCACTGTGATTAAAACAATCAATGTCGTGGTTTTTCGAACAAGAAAATATACTGACATCAGGGACCCAACACATCACTAGGTGATCTAAATAGAAGACATCTCAAGAAGTGTTTTCACACGCAACAACATGCTATAAGATGTAGAAAAATAGTACATGCAGTACAGACTTGAATAACAAGCATCGAACAAGCATTCACTTCACAGGGGATTCTTAGATTTCTAGCATTAAGCATCCACGATTCTTGGATCTGACGCATTTAGTATTCACGCTTAAGTTGTCTCAAGCAATACCAAAGGTGACAAAGTATGACTCGATAATATCCAGAGAATCGAACCATAAATCTCACAAAGGAGCAGCAAAACAAAAACTCGCAAGCCACAGCATGAGATATGCACTAATAGCAAAGACACGACATATGTACCTCAGCAGACGAAAAACAAATAAATAGCTAATAGATAGAGAACATAAATATGTGAACAGGTTCCAAATCAGGACCATCACATTTCATTAATACGCAACCAAAAATTGTGAAAGACATCCACCACAAATAAATCGAGAATCGTGCGCATAGTAAGAGGATCAAGATATTTACGGGTACTGCATTTTAAGCAAGAATTTGCTTAAGAAGAAACACAACTAGCTTACATCTCAATAAACCAACTCGAAAACTAAAATCACATTCGAGGGCATATTTAGCAACTCACACAACTTCAAGGCGAGTGGCAAGAACAAGACTACAACACACAGTTGAGAGACCAAGTCATCAAGCAGATAAGCATACGTGAACAAAAGAACAGATAGTTTCTATCGTTGGGTTCAACTCGAAAGTCAATCAAACTCAAAATGAGATATTTAATACCATGGCTTAAAACTGGAACAATGTGAGGTTTACAACATAATCAAACACAGAACAACAAAGTGAAACAATAAAGCCACAAGGGAACAATTAATTTTCACAACGTAACCTGGGAATTGATCAGATCTCACACATGAGGCAATACATAACATCAAATCGACCTGCGAGCGAATATAAATATTGAACACATCTGCATATAACGAGTATTTTGTGATATTAAACACTTCTGCATATGAAAGAGCACACACCACATTGTAACAAATACAAATCAAAGGAACAATCAGTAAACCGACAATAAACAAGCTCAAAAGATCAATCAGACTAGTGAAGAAATATTCTACAAGCAAACGTTGAACATCAAATATTAGTAAGATAACCAGAAAGCGCTTTGACAGTAACTGAAACATTCGGATATTACCACTGGTTGCAAAGAATGCACAGGAAGACAAACATCAGAAGACACACTAAGAAACACCAGTACAAATTCTGAATTATAGTCGAACCTCTCACAAGATTTCGGTACAGGACCGAACACAACATGTGACATCAACCCAACAAATCATCACATGGGAGAAAATGAATATCTATGACACACATCGATAAACACTTCCAACGGAAGTGCAGCAAAGCGTTCTGCCAACAAAGGTAAGTCAAATAAATCAATTTTTATTTATTTCTACACAAGTTACCAGCAAAGACAAATGATGTGAAGAGTTTGTTCGGAACGAATATAGCACAAGTCTTTACTAATAACTTGCAACACAGACACAGAGACGACTCAAGATGTCAACTGCTACTAGGGCAGGAGTGTACGGTGGAGACGCGGAGGACACCAATATGCAGGGCATGGGACTACAGCCCAGCAGGAGAACCAGCCCCAGGTAGTAGCTCGGGTCTACATAGTCCTAACGAGATACCAATTGAGGCGTATTCGGTAATGTGTTTAGAGATAGACGAGAGCATTTGTCATGACAATTACTTCCTGGTCAGCGGGATCATCTCCAAGCTACAAGCAACAGAACCTGTAGCTATCGCAAGTCTGCACAAGATGAGAGTAGGCATTCATGATCAGCAACCTGAGACTCGGAAAGAGATACGATCAGGCCATCAACGCGTGTGGCGACGACGACGAGGATGAAATAAATTTCATTAGTTAAAACATTAGTGAGCTAGAAATCATAAGTTTCCTCTTAAGTGGTAATATAAAATAAACGAACAAGCATTATTTTAACTACTAAAGACAGAATTTCAGAATTTATCAAGAGATAGTCCCTTCAAAATGGAAAATTGTGAAGATATTCTAGAGATCACTACGCAATGCAGAGCCTTGCTCTTAGCTAAGTTCATGACACTATACCAGTATCCAGCACTCGAGAAATATCTATTAGACTCCACTGATGCAACCGAGACTTAGAAACGCAGATCACAAAACATTACACTAATCCAGAGCAATACAATATAATCACTATAGATAGACTAAGACATCATTCTGTAGACTAACTGTCAATGACGTTTCTCCATAATATAGAAAATACTGCAACGGGACAACCCCAAGGGAAGAAGAGGGCGCGTGAAGCGAGAGATTGTCCCTATTGCAAGGTATCGCCGGTTCTTCACCTCTGTAGACAAAGTCCTATGAAGGCTGTAGATCAGACTAAGAAAGCTGATGAGCGTGCCAAGAGTGACGTGCACTTGACACGACTCTCTATTACCACAAGCTAACAGATAGCGACGGTTCCTGAAACAACTGGTGGGCGGAAGCAAATATGGTTGACCTGGCCGACAGGTTGAAAGTATATACAGATGAAGAAACGTTGTCAATAAATGCAAAAGATATAAATTACCAACCTCTATCCTTGCTTCCCGCACCACGGCCAAATATTACACATTGACATATTAATGGTAATGTATACATAGGGCACTTGTGGACTCAGGCGCACAAACTGGTACATATCATCCAGAGTGTCTTTATTATACTGGAATCCTTTTTTCGATGCTAGCGTCGTTACATTGTCACGAAAGTATTTTTCGCATCTAGCCCATAAATTATAGGAAGTAGCCAATTTACCGTTTTGATATTAGTATTTAACGTGGAAATAAAAGAGAATAAAGAAGCCTATCGATAGAGACAAGATCCAACACACCTGGCTATTGGGAACTGATGACTATCTTTTGTTTTTATCATACCTTTATCTTTGTCTGCGATAGCAATAGTACAATCCGGAAATCTACCTTTGATCTCTTACAGAACCTGTCCCACCCTATGTGATTTTCTGTCGGTAGTTGACTCTATGCGCATGGAACATTTTGATTATTTGCATCCTTGCAAGTTATCACAGCGACAACGCCTTCAATGGGTATTGGCGATTGTTTTATATATAAATAACCATGATACCAGACCGGATTTTAAAAAAATAGCTAGAAAATGAAGAATATTCAAGACAGCAGCGAGGCTTACCTCGAAGATCGTTTTTCAGAAAAGTACAGTCCAGCACACTCACATGTCTAGATTATCGCCAGAAATGCTTGCACGCGGATCGCGCAAAGTAAGAGCTATTAAACATCACTGCATCTTTCTGTTGGACATAATCACATTTAACTAACGAGAGAATGTATGTTCCTTTTCTATCTGCTTCACAGTATTTTTGAACGAACCCTGGGAGTCGCGGATATTCTGATATGATTGTCGACAAAGAGTCCATGCGACCTGCATATATGAAACTACTAATTGAGTGCAAGGTTATAAATATATAAAAGACGATCGATAACTAATAGTTGTCAACCACGGTAACATGTGGTAAAAGTCCCCTTAAACCACTATCAGTGTGGAGTTAGAATTAGTTTACAATTAATTCACACGAGGTGAATTATTTGTAGACCACGTAGACAATCAAATATAAGAATAAATACACCGCACTGAGCCTCAGGGAGACTGAGTAGGTTTTAGTATCGTATTTTGATGTGTTTACTACAAACAATGCCAACATCAATAAAATAATATTTGATTTGAAACCTACCGGAAAGTAAGAAGTTCTGCATTTGACCCCTTATAATGTCGTTCGGATCATCGAGCTTCGTTTTGAGATCAGCGGCGCATTCTGTATGTGTTTGTGTTCCTGCACTTTTAGAAAATTACACTCTCCATTGGCCCCAGTGCATGTGTGTAAAATTTTGACTGTTAATAATTCATATATATATATATATATATATATATATATATTTAGTATTTGTTTTGGCGGCAGCGGGGTCGAGGGGGCAGCAGGGGGGGGGTTGCGGGATCAAAACCCCAAATAGAACCCAAGTTAGGGTAATCAGAAAACGTACCGTCGGACCCCAGTAAACGTATGTTACTATTAACTACCCCGCAGGGGTATTGGAGTAGTGGGGTACTATACATATATATATATATATATATATATATATATATATATATATATATATATATATATATATATATATATATATATATATATATATATATATATATGTATAGTACCCACTACCCCTGCCGGGTAGTTAATAGTAACATACGTTTACTGGGGTCCGACGGTACGTTTTCTAGTAGTAAGGATGGTTGCGTCGAGCTTAGTCATCCAATCGAGGTTGGTACTCCGGCCTCTATAGGCTCTCGATAAGTTCAAGTTTAGCACGATAGGCACGATATGTCTTTGCCGTAGCGCCACCCTGAAGCACGTGCAAAACAGGCCATCAGGCAGCATCATCGTAGCTGGTCCATCCCATTGTACGACATCAGAGAAAAAGAAGGTTTCTTCTGGTAAACTACCTTACGGCCGTCAGCAAGCAGAGCAGCATCATATCGGTCTCTGTTTGCCTGGTTAGCTTGAGAAGCTTAAGCTTTGCGATTACGCTTCCCAAGGGTGAGAGTTTCGTGACAGTGTTAACATGTGAGTTCATATTGCGGGCAAACTTCCAGGTATGAAGTTCCCAAGTCCGCAGAGAACCTTTGCGCGCCACCCAAACAAGCTACTTGTCAACCAACTTCGCTACTGACCCGATCTTCGATGCTGTCAGCCGTGGAGTAGTGATAGTTGATACCCTCAGATACGGACCAGTCTATAAACTGCTTATATTTGAAGGTAGAATTTTGGTCCGAAAAGTATTTATCTGTCATTGCCCACTTTCCTGGTTGATTCTTGAGAATCTGTATAGCGCCTTATCGTTGCCGAAAGGAGCCAATAAACCTGCCTTCCGTTTCGTCGATACAAAGCAGAACAGACTTGTAGCAACGAAATTGTACGTGTCAACCAACTTCAACACTAACCCGGTGCTTCGATGCTGTCAGCTGAAGAGTAGTGGTAGTTGATACACTCAGATATGCATCGGTCAATAAACTGCTTACATTTGAAGGAAGAGTCTTCATTGCCCTGGTTGATTTTTGAGAATCTGTATAGCGTCTTATCATTGCAGAAAGAAGTGCAATAAACTTACCTTCCGTATTCGTCGATACAAAACAATACAAACTTGTAGCAACGTGGTGTAATTGGCATCACTTTGTAAGCTAAATGACGGACGGCGCCCAAATAATTATCAAAATTTGGCTGGATTAACATACCCATATTCGGCCCTGACCATACAGCCAGGGAAGGTAGTTGAAATTTCCCCCGAAAAGAACTACTCGAAAAGTTTATGAAGCATTCACGCAAGTGGAGGTGGCCACGGTCTTATCAGATCAATGATATCTTTGAGTGGAAGTAAACTCAAGTTGTGAACTGTATACTCAGCCGTAGCGAGTTCAGCTACAATATTTTCTGATGGGGCAGAAAAAGTGGTATTTGGCTGCTTGGGACAATTGAACATTTTACCGCAATAGCAAAAGTAGGTTGGTTTTTCACTATAGAGTGACGTATTTGACAGGGTCTAGAAGAAGTAGCTGTGAGTAACTCGTGACCGAGTAGGTCGGTGGACCGTCGGCCGTAGAGCAGTCAGATGTAACTATATATAAGTGTGACGGAGGTTCAACTAGTGGTGCAGGCATGAGTGTACCTTCAAGAAGCTCTTCATCAGATTCCTTCCTGGCTAAGGCCAGGGATATAGGCGCGTTGGGCGCAATGGAATGGACATTAGACCTAATAGCATTGCTACCAGGTGCAGGCAAAGTATCATGCGGAACCATGACATGCTCGTCCAGAAAAAATGTCCTCTTTGGTAGACGAAGTACTAGTTGCAGTCTTTAAACAAACGTTCAGCAGGTAGTTCAGAATCATGTGCCACATATGATGATACAGTCGTGGAATCGCTCGAGGGCTTACGCATCAGCTGCTTGTCAGGAGCCGCGACTGTTATAGTCTTCGGAAATGGCGGAGTTGGTGCAGCCCAACGGCATTTGTGCTTTTCTTCAATTTCGAATGATATCCTTATCCTAGTACTCGTAGAAGAGTCTTGGAGGCAATAAGAAGAAGCCTCCGATGTTTGGTAACGAGTCAAAACCATCAATTGTAAGGCAGTAGAAGGGACTGGGTTGTGTGCACCAACTGGGGAGTGAGCAGTATCCCACTGACGCCAAAAACGCAGTGTTGTGGACCACTTTTTCCTGGATACCAAGCCGGTGATTTTATAGTGCCAAAAAAAAGGCCTAGTACGTTTTAGGTTATTAAACAACGTATTATGAGCATGGTGAATCACCAAGGGCTCAAGGTACTGAAAGAAGATGCACATCTATCGGTACGCAGTCCTATACAGCAGGATAATGTTCGTCAGATTCATATCTTCCCTGTTTGCCGGCCGTACCACCATCGGCAACGCAATATATTGTTAATTGATGCCATACCTTACTGACGTGAAGAGCCAGTTCTGGAGCCACATTTTTTTTTACAGTAGTGCAAACCAAGCTGGATTCAGCAGTAGGTTGTCCGCATAGGCTATGCGATGACCATAGGGTGAAGCGACAATGAGTGGCTCCGGGGTGACCATTGGAGGTAACCGAGTAAGCCACTTGTGTGCTACAAACTTGATCGGATCTGTTAGAGTGCAATACAGTAGACATATGTATTTATTAGTGACCTCGCCTTTGTTTTGATACCTAAGGTGTATGTGCCAGTGCTCAGTCACTTGGGCTGGCCAGGGTAGGGACTCATATGGTCAGTAGGAGAAACCTTCTGCAGACCACTTTGACACTTCGATGCTATTCTATTTCGACTTCTCTGAAACTAAATCTCACGCTGATCACATGGTGTCTTTCTGCATAGGTTGTGACTCACATAGAACCGTTGCTATTTTCAGAATGTTGCGGTTGGCAGACTTAAACTGCCCTCGGAAGCCGGTTTTTTAAGTATTAAATCAACTCTCGGGAGTAGTTAAAGCAACTTGATTAGCTCTCGGGAGTGAGCTATTTGTGATGACTTCTATAAATCAAAAAGGATTTCTTGCTGTAAAATATGACCTGAGAACTTCAGTTTCTCAGGATCTAATTTGAAAGGGGCTCAGAAGATGATATCTGCCACGTAGTACAACTCGACCGGTATATGTTGCAAGTGAATTCGGAAACGACGAACCTTTTCGACTAGGCGCAACAGTTGGGTTCGTCGCAATATTTGGGTCGTTGTGCCATATTTATCTTCGTGCCACGGTATGATACCGGATACATTCGATCAATGCCATTTATGCAGTAGCAATGTACGAGGATCCAGGGCCTCACGGTATATGTTGTAAATTTAGCTTGTGAGGCATGAGAACAGTTATCATGTGCACGCATTAGGAACAATTGCTCGTCCTTTGTACACCTGAAATTCCCATAATCTGGAAGGCTGATGTGGCTAACAGCAACAGAAGTATATATGTACTTTTGTCGTTGGGCAGAAGCCGAAGGTAGTGGCATAAGCTACGCAAAGACTGGAGGTTGCCCTGCAAGGCGATATTCTCTTGGAGGGCAGTGTCAGCTTCTTGAGGGCGTTTAGTACTAAGAGGTTGAAATCAACCTTTAAGAAAAGCTGTTACAGGTACACTCTCGCGCGGTATAGGTTCACCCAAGCCAATGGTACATGCGTTCGCAAACAGGTGAGAGTGTTGGGAATGGATAGGGCTTACTAACATGATCGACCACTTGATAGCCTCATCAACCATCTTATGTTTTTAGACGCACGTTCATAAGGGGGGGAGGACGGGGTGGTGGTTGTTGGGGGGGAGATGGACATATATGAGTGTCATGTAAGGGATACATTGTGACCACCAACTATATCAACCCATGGTGGCACACAAGGTTCCAATATCATGTCATTCCTTGGTGGCGGCATGGACTGAATAGCTCGCAAGCGGGTCTTGCATGATACTCAGGTGTAGTTGTTCAGTGTTTCTCAACCGTAGAAACCCTTGACCGCTTCACAGAGTAGCGCCAGCTGACACTTCGATGAAAAGCGAATACCTTCTTCCAGATAGAAAAGTTCATAGTATATGAAAACTGTTACAGTGTCTAAAATGAGGCGACCTCAGTGGGTCATACAGCCATAATCTACAAGTTGTTCGAGAATATCCTGAAGCGTTCTAAAGTTCAGATTTATGACCTCTTGAAGTGCGTAAGTCATCATCTTGACCGTAAAATGCTTGCTATTTATATGGACGCCAGATCGTGCCTTTGAAAGTCATCGAGGATCGTTCCTAGTATTTCAGCTGATTAAATGAACAGGCCATGTTCATTGTTGAAACGAGGTCTCTTTGGCGGATGTGATCAAGGTATGCTTGCTCCGCTGCCATAAAGTATGGATTCACTATAACGGTTGTATTATTTCCTTGTAGTTCGGACATTTTTGAATGTTTTAGGCTCCACACACACACGCAGATTTTCACGAGCCAACACGGCTGACATCCACAGGCTATAGTAGATGTCACGTTAAATAATGCCTTCTTTCTCATCCCGTGCTCTGATTTGTTCCTGCCACTGTGTATACTGGGGATGATTGTTCTGTTTGCATATGATCCTCTCAGAGATAGCATCAGGGGTGACCTTGACGTCGACTTCGACGCCCTTCACATAGTTACGATGGTTTTCATCGTATCAAATAAAGGTGAAGAGGACTTTCAGATGCGTATCATGAGCTGGGGTCTTTTCAAGGAGCAATACAACGTGGTCAATTTCAGACCAATTATACTCCTCCAGGTCGTAAAAAAACCAGCGATCCTTCCGGTAGAACATTTTCATGATTGCTGTGGTCAAAACCGAGTAAACACTGAACTCAGTCAGAGGTGTCATGGCGCGACTGCTATATTTATTAATCATGATCCTATGTGAAACGAGATTTTCTCTACCATCGGGTAAAGTGAAAATACCCGTCCCTATGGTTTCAGACGAGTCATCTCTCTTATATTACTAAATTCTCTATTCCACTAATCAGTCCAATCCTTTGGTCCGGTCCTAAATATCCACCTAGGGCACTTTGTCCACATCGATGCACTGCTGTTCATGAGATTGTGTCGTCTGGGGGCTGTTGTAGTTTGAGCCCAAAAGGTAGGGAGATGTACGATTCCAATAGATCCGTTGACGCAGTCTAATAGTGTATATACAGTAATATATTACAAGAGAATATCACTATAGACACTAGTATATGGTTGTGAATAAATATAACACGGTGTGTAAGTAGTATCCTGACACCCAAGTTATAGTATGGTATTGTAGTGGTGGGTACTCTGGGTATAGTAGGGTATAAGTAGTATCCTGATACCTAAATTATAGTATGGCATTGTAGTGGTGAGTACTGTGGATATAGCTCATAGGTGTATTAAAGGTCATATGTAAAGAGAGAGGGATGGGTGTATAGCTCAAGAGGGGAGTATTTTCACATGTGTATAGCTCAAGTGGAGAGATTTAGCTATATTCTAGGGGAAACATGGTTATACCCAGGGCCGAGAGAATATATGAGGATAGCTTCATATGATAGTCTAGGTGTGGGTGTAGGACATACACCAGTGGAGCAGTGTGTCATAGCAATAAAGTGTAGATAGAGAGTTATTTAGGCTGTCATATATATATATGGATATAGTATATATCAACAGAGTAATATCTATGTAGACATCCTCTAGACATAAGTGACTGTATAGCTGTATCTGTGGGTAGACTATAGTGAGGGGTAGTGAGTATCCCCTATTGGCTAGTACATAGCCTATTGAGGCTATGGGTCTATACAGTACAACACTACACTACACTACAATACAGAACAGTAGATAGATATCTATAGCTATAGATGATGTATAGAGCTATAGAGATGGGTAGGTATGTATATGCTACATGAGATACAATGTAGAGTACACACATTTATCTACTAGTAGGTGTAAATATAGAGGAGTATAGATATAGTGCACCAGGGGAGTCTAGTATGGTGTAGTATAGGGGTGGTAGTCTAGTACAGTCTATACTCTAGATGGTAGAGACAATATATGGTGTGATACATCCAGCTAGTGATGGCTACTAAAGTGGGAGATAGCTATTTTAAGGGGAAGATATGTGTAGAGAGATGATAGTAGAGAGGTTGAAAATTAGTGGAGAGATAGCTATAACGGGTACTTTTGTGTCAGTTATAATCCTTTTATCAGCCACTGAGATCATAAATGGTTCAATATATTTAACCGTAAGCACAGTTGTATCGGAGTTGCGAGCCATAATGTTGACTATATCGCCTACCTCAAAATCGACTATTTTCTTAGTATCTTTCCATCCTTTCTGTCTCTTCTTGAGTGCGATGTCCTTCATCTCCCTTAAGCAAGGATAGACCACATCTCTGGTCCGACGCATCTTCTCTAACCATGGTAACACATGATCATCTTGAGACTCCTTGTTGAAGGGGATTAGGGTTTTAGGGTTTAGGGTTTTCGAAACCCTATAATTCACTATAGCGGCCCCGGAAATAGTGAGCGGGTGTTGTACCAGTGACGGAATCAGGGGTTTTGTTCATCTGTGTCTGTACCCAATTGATCGAGTAAGGCCACATATCAGCATCATCAAGTAATGCTCCTCGCATGGACTTCTTCATCTTTATGTGTCGTACCTCGTTCGCACCTTGTGTCAGAGGCTTGTAAGGTACACCCATCTTATGGCATGATTTCGCAACGAGTAACAGTGGCGTCATGACATCTCCTGTAAATAGCTGGCCAGCCGAAATTTGCGAAGCACTTATATATGCACTCGTCTTTCAGAGGATACAATACATTATTTCTTGATGCGACATCAAACACGTGACAGACATATTTGTCCTTCGTGTGTTCGGACGTGGGTAGCTCAACCAAATGAATGATAACCTGGCGCCACGGCTCGTCTTCCGATACCCTGCGTAAAGGTGTGTATCTGTAGCGCTTGATCCGGTTAACTTCGCAGTCGTTACATGTCATACCCCTGAAATATATATTGCTTGAGGTTTGGGTGTACGATTCCGTACCTCTTGCAATCTGTCTCAGTTCTAACCTTATCCATGTGCTTAAGAACATGATTTTGTCTTAACCACTTCAGAATTGCCTCCTGTGATCTAGTTGTAACATCGAAATCAGGGGGTGAGGGTTCCACCGTGTCATCACCTGGACTCGAAGACTCGTCTTGTCCAATCTCGCCTAAAACTTCTACATCGTGAATCCGACTAATGTTTGATCTACCCATTAGTTGAGTCACATGATCATATATCTCAGGAAAGTCATTCGTCAATTGCTTAAGCAATCGAGTCTCTGCTTGGTACGCAGTTTCCCTGTCAGACCGGATCTTCTTGTAAAAGGTTTTCGCTAGTGTTGCGCTCCTCTTTGTTTCCTTTGAATTTGGCTGTATCTCGGTATCACATACTGCAGGTGCTTGTGTTGTCCCAGTCTCTGATTGAGGCTTAGGATTCAAGAGTGGAATCTTGGATTCCTCAACCTTCTGTTTGAAAGTCTCAGATGGTGTCCACTTGGTTGTGCCAACTGGACCTATTCGACATATTATAGTATGTCGCCAAGGCGTCTTTTGTACTGCACGGGTACCCTGGTAGAGAACAGTATCTACCCAGGTGTGGTGCTCCGTCAGACAAAAAGTTGACGAATCTACACATGCTGTTGACATCCTTACCCGTGGTAGGAGTTCTCCAGTCTAGCAAGTGTTCGACCTTCCCGGGATCGATCATGATTCCATCCCTGGATACTCGGTAACCCAACAGCTGAATTTCGTTAACACCGAAGTGTCATTTCTTACTGTTGACTTTAAAATTGTGCTTGTTGAGTCTGTCTAGAACCTCTCGCACAAACCTTTCGTGCTTCTCTTTGGTTTTGGTGAATATCACAATGTCATCAATGTATACCTGTATATTGTCCATGTCTCTAAACAAATCTTGCATAATTTGCTGAAAGAACGCAGGTAACATGTGTAACCTTAAGGGGGCATCTTTGAACGAATATTGCTGACCCTCCCAGGTAAAGGTAAAATACTTCCGGTGTGATTTGTAGATCCTGATCTGGTGGTAGCCCTGCTTCAGGTCGATAGTGAAAAACATCTTAGCTCCCTCCATACGCCTGATTAGTTCGTTTATCCTTGGTATGTAAAAATTGTGTGTTAATGAGGCTCATATCCAAATACACCCGAACCTTCTTCAGCGTCACGTCAGAATTGAATTGGTCGACGGCTAAAAGCGCTAGGTTGACGGGAGTCGGCTCGTAGTTTACTGCGATCACTCCGTCATCTAAGAAGGCTTTAACCTGTTTTCTTACGACTTGCTCATGACGCCATGCAACATAGTTACGTGTAGGACACTTCAGCTTCGAGAGATTCACTCTCGTCAGGTCTAGACTAACGTATCCGTTATCGAATTTGAAATTAGCCCAGTCAGTGATCTGAATCTTGTCGTTCTCGAAAATCATGTCCTTGTGTTTCTCTGTGAAGTGAGGGATCATCTCTTTCACAGTCTTCGAAGGTTAATACACCGGTTTCAACAGGTTGTCGTCCGACTGATCCTTCTGTGGTTCAATGTTAATAGATAAGCCTGTAATTGTGATACCTAATGACAATAAATCACTCATACCTACTATGAGATCAAAGTCAGGTGAGGTGTTACATATGACTGCCTTAGTAACTGTAGTACGTTGGTCTGTCAATGTAAACCTAAGATCGATTGCCATTTTCCTACAGTTGAGCTCTCTTTCGTCAGCCAATTTCAACATAATAGGCTCTGACTTAAGAGTTACGTCTGTCATCTTACAGAATCTAGAGGATATACATGAAATTTGCGAGCCCGGATCCAACAACGCTTTTATTTCATGCCCGTTAACTCGTATATCTAGGATTACATTCTCGTCCTGAGGTGCGTCCTTTTGTCGTAGTGACAAGACCCGGTATGTTTATCACTTAACGTCAACCTTTGGTTGCACCTTGCATGTATGCTTGTGGTAACCTCGAGTCCCGGTACAGTCGGCACACTTCGCGATAAAGTGCTTACACTTGTCTGCGTGCCTTCCATTCCATCTGCCATTCGGCCCGTGTTTGGTCATTCGCCAATTGCAATCAGTCTCACTACAGTTCTTGGCCTCCCTATGCCTGGGCTTAGGGTTGCCTGTCGGCGGTTCATTTTTGGCGGTTTGGATACTTTTAGGGATGACATTGTTCTTGTTGCCTTCAGAACCATTTGTATTTTGTTCTTATAGCCACCCTTGTCACCCCCTTTATTCACCTTCTGACCTTCATTAAAAGACTGAGAGTCTCGACCATTGCCTGATTCCCCGGTGAGATTGCCGCCGACCTTCTTTTGAGCATTAGTGACTTTCACCACGGAACTAGGGCGTTTGGTAAACGTCTGATCCGCTCTCGAATAAAATTCAGCCCAGGGTAAGTCCGCTGGCTTCATTATGCCGTAGGTAGGTCCCTCAATGGAGACCACTCGTACCTTGTCCGGGTAAGATTGATGCATATCAGCGTACAGAATCTCTTGAACTCTTCTAGGCAGGTTTGACCAAACGATTGTCCGCACCCATAGTACACACATGGATAGCTTGTCAAGTGACATCTCCTGAGTCTGGGCCCGTGACGTGTGTGTGTTCAATTCTAATAAGTAGTAGGACACCGGCGTTTCTTCTTCCGGTGGTAAAATGATCGATACAAGCAATTCCGGTCAAGGGTGTTAGAGTACAATGTAGTAGACTTTAAATAAAGTGCAAATGTATATATTTATTTCTGACCTCACTTTTGGTTTTATACCTAAGGTATTTGTGCTAGTGTTCAGCCGCTTGGGCCAGTATGAGAAACCTTATGCTGAACACTTTAACACTTCGATGCTTTTCTATTTCAACTTATCTGCAACTAAATCTCACACTGATCACATGATGCCTTTCCGCATAGGCTATGACTCACATAGAACCGCAGCTATTTTTAGAATGTTGCTGTTGACAGGCTTAATCCACTCTCGGGAATCGGTTGAAAAACTTGATCTGCTCTCGGAAGTCGGTTAAGTGATAACTCAACTCTTGAGAGTAATTCGAGCAACTTGATTTCTGACTTAGCTCTCGGGAGTGAGCTGACTTTGATGACTTCCATAAATCAAAGATGGTTTCTTACTGTAAAATCTGACCTGAGACCTGTAGTCTCTCAGAGGGACCGTCGAAAATAAGTGGACGATCATCTCACTCTGCTCTTTTCATGTTTTCAGCTTAAAGATCGCTTGTTTCACCTTCTCTAACTTGTATTTGTAAGAGGACGGCTTAAAGCTCTGCTGTGCTGCTTCGAACCATAGGTTCTTCCGTAGATTGGCTGTAGGCATAATCTGTCCAAACTCTTTCAAAGATCTAGATAACAACGCCAGACTGTTAGTATCGATTGGATCCTTTCGGTCCTTTCGATCAGATCTGTATGTTGGTGATAGTTTGCCTATGTCCTTTGCAAACTTCTTGCCTTCCACAGCCTTCTCGGTCTGAATCACTTTCAGTTCTGAATCAATCTTGATCTGGAAGTGCGTAGCCATTGTCATATAAAGACTAGCGGCATCAATCCTACCTCGATTCATCGCCTCGAGTGAAGCAGCCTCAGCCTTGTTCATTTGAACAGTGAATTCAGCAATTTTCAAATCATTACTAGAGTGACCTGATTCCTTCTTTTCTAACTGCATCTGACTATGCAGTCAGTTGTCTGCCTCATCCTTTGATCCATCGAACTGTTCTTTGTGAATGAACGCTTCTGATGGGACAGCATCTTGTGTCGTTGTTGGAATAGCCGCTGGAGGCGAACTGTCTCCCGATGATGACAAATGTAGAAATACGGTCTCCGGTCAGTCTAAAATATCAAGATCAAATGAGGTAACATATTGGGTTTTAATTCTATTCAAAATAATTTAATACAAATTCTTTTTCCAATATTTCCAAAGTGTTCTAAATTCACTTTGATGGCTCCAATAGCCTGAGTATTTGGTATGACTCATTTACTTGGATTTATTTGAGACGATAGTAGATGTAGGATATTATAAGCTAAATTTTATAATCTCTGAACTACTACTTACAGGTTTTGGTCCTCCCGCCAATCTCCAAAATCTAATGTCTTTTTCTTTTTTTAACTTTTCTTCAGATGGAACTTTTATTTATATTAGCCAATGTATTATCTTGACTTACGTTCTTATGTCTATTTACAAATTAGGCATGTGGTCATGAACACTTAGTACTTCTAGTGAAAACTATTTACTAAAGAACAGCTAGAAATACGCGAGGATATTAAGGCTCTTACCAATAGGCAGTCCCGATCATTCTTACACAAGCTACCGCTGCTAAATCCTAACTGACATAAATTGTATTTTAGTTTATATAACATAGTTTAAAACATAGAAACATCCATCGAAGTTTTCATATTTTTCAGTTAATTAGTAGTTACCGTAGTGTACTGATTCTAGACTGTCTAATAATTGCTTACTATCCAGCGACAGGACTGTAAGTATTCTATACTACCTTATAGTGGCTATAATACCCTAAAGTAGGCTACACGTTAGTTACTATACCTAGACCTTATTAATTTTCCTGTTCTTGAGCTATTACTATGGCTAAAGAAAGTTCTAAATGCAAGGGAGCCGCCAGCTCCAAGCCTGCTAAGCCTGTTGAGGTTCCTGAGGTTACTGGGGACACTGGTCCGTCTGATACTGAGCCTGCCGCTGAAGCTGTAGGGGACGCCGTTTCTGAGCTTGGTTCTGATGAAAACTCTGAGGATGACTCGTCGGACCCTAAAACCTTGGAAGAGGAGGTCTCAACTGCCGCGGAAAGGCTCGCCAGCGTCCGTGTGTCTTCTAGTAGTGCAGCCCAGGGCATCAGCTCGCCATCTGACCGCGAAAAGTCAGATATTAGAAAGGCTATATCTCCTGAACAAGTGGAGGAATCGTCTCGAGATCGACGGTTTATTACTACGCCCAATCCACCTATCAACAAAGATGGCGGCGTTCCATTTCGTGAAATTTCATTGCATGCCTCGCCACCGAATGTTGGGGCGGACGACGCAAATGTTGGGGACGCCATAACTCGACAACGAGTGGTTGGATCTTCTCAATCTCGACGTCATTTGAACTGCAAAGATGAGCTTTTTAAAGGAGCTAGCCGCTGTCGCTGTTTCTGACCCTTCGATCTTATCCCACGTGGCCGATATTCTTCCTATACCGAAAAAAAATATTTCGAGCCGGGGTTCCAACTTAAGGCCCTATGGTTCACCAGTCAAAATGTTTACCACTGAGCCAGTTACCGCTGGTAAAACGGGTACAACCTCAAGATCTAATCTCTTTAGCTCGGAAGCTACATTCGACCACCCTCTCGACAAACCTAACCCTGTCAGAGGCTATGATCGTATGGAGATCGATGAGGCTTACCACCCTCATAACATCGATCCTCATTTACCATCTAACCCTGGTAATCACGACTTTGGTAATCGTTAGACCAGTGCCTCACTAAAGAGTACCCACTCTAGCACTGAAGACGAGGAAGTGAGAACCAGACAACAACGTCTCAGGCTATTACGTTCTGGTATGCAAGTCCTTGAGGACCGTCTATTGAATGACTCTGACCTTGATGATAAGAAAGCGGATAACATTCGCTATCTAATCGATAACAAGAGAAAGGAGATAGACTCCATCTTGACACTAGCAGCCCGTAACACTGGGCGTGAACCTCGTGAACACTTCGAACCAAGCTTTATAAAGCAGCTAGGTAACGCGAAGGTTGAGGTTGATTTCTCCACTAATGAGAGTACAGTGGAGACACTGAAGGCCTTTGACCAACTTAAGGAGTCTGCCAGCCTTAGGGATAAGCAGATGATGAATGCCTTTATTCATTTCTGTGAGCCAGGTGAATGGCGAACTATCTTGAAGGCTCATGAGCCCAACTGGAAAGCCCTACCCTGGCACCAGTTGCGTGATAATATACTTAACACCTTTTTTTTGAAGATGCACGTGACCGTGAACTTCTAGAGTCTCGCAAGTTCTTTGCGAACGATACCACTATTCGAGGTGCTCTAGCTCATATGACACATATGAACACTCGGATGGGAGGTCGTACCTATCCTGGCGACTATTCATTAGTCTGTCAGATGATGGAGACTCTGGGGGCTAGCCTTTTTAAGAAGGTCAAAGATGATATTATCGCCTATGGTGATTTGCGATCTATGCCTTGGTCTATCTTTGAGAAGATAGTTCAAAAGCATACCAACTCATCTACTAGAGTACTTAGTACCTCGAGCTTTACCCAGCCCGCTAAGCGTACCGTGACAGAGAATAACACTGCGCGTAATACTAAGAAACCTCGCACTACTGCTGGAGGTGGTAAAATCTCTACTTATACTGAACCAAAGGGTTAAAGGAAGGAGAGAGCACCTTGCAAGAAGTGTGGATACAACCTCACTAAACGTGATGGCAAGTGGAATGGTTAACACGACTCTGTTAAGTGTGCACCAGTCAAGCCAAACTTTGGGCACTATATGAAAGAGTGTACTACTTGCAAGGGTACTAGCGGTTGGCACAAAGATGATCGCAAGGACATGTCGGACGTCCAAGTTAAGCACTGACAGTTCTATTTGTGTGCACTAGAGCAAGATTATGAGAAAAAGTTCAATAAAATCTATACCAAAGGAGATGAACGTATATTTCAAACCGTTTATGTAAATGGAGAAAAAGTTATGGCACTATTTGATCCAGGGGCTGAAGTCTCTGCTATCTCATGCCGAGTAGCCTACGCTACAAATATGGATATCCATAACGAAGCAACTGATTTAATCTTGGGAAATATCAAAGTTGTCACTTGCGAAGAAGCCATTGATTATGTACACACAATGTTGTCAGATAGAAGAGAAGTAAAGACTCACCTAATCGTTACTGACATGTCTCAGAAATACGATTTAATTATAGGTATGACTGATCTTCTCAGTTTAGGTATAACTGTCACTGGTCTGCCTAATGGACTAGACCCAAATAAAGATCAGTCAGATGATAATATGTTAAAGATACCTAAACCTCCAGAAGGTGAAGCAAAGGATATGATTCCGCACTTCACCGATATAATTGTGGACTTAAAAATACAAAACAGAAAGATTGCAATAACTGACTTGTGTATGTTTAAGTACTCTAATGGGTACGTTAGACTTGACTTAACAAACGTCGACTTCTCTAAGTTAAAGTGTCCTTCACATAACTACGTGAGTTGGAGACACAAAGACGTTGTCAAAACCCAAATTGAAGATTGGTTAAAACAGGGTCTAATTGTCAATTATGATGCAACCCCAGTTAACTTAGCTCTCTTAGCGGTCGATCAATATAAATCTGATGTAACGTTTAGTAAAACAAGAGTAGTACTAGACCTGTCGCCAATCAACAAACTAATTCCGGAACATAGTTTTTCCTTACCAAAGATAAGCGAGATACTACGTAAAATGGAAGGTGCGACTATCTTTTCCAAGGTAGACTTAAAAGCTGCAATCCATCAATTAAAAATATATGAGCCGCATAGGAAATACTTTACTTTTACTTGGCAAGGTAAGAAGTACCAATTTAAAGGTGCACCTGAAGGCTTACACATGTTACCTTCTTTCTTCCAACAAGTTATGATGGGACTGTTTGCGGACCTGTCGAATAACGTATCATTATCTTTAGACGATATAGTTATCTTTACAAAGACAGCACATGAACATGCTAAACTCGCTAAGGAAGTCTTAAAGTGACTAAACCATGCCAAACTTAGGATTAACGAGGACAAGTGTTCTTTTGCTAACGATACTATACACTTACTAGGTTACAAGGTATCTGCAGCAGGATAAGAAATTAATCCTGGCAAGAAACAATTTCTGTTGGATTTATCAACACCGATTACTGGAAGAGATGTGAACTCTGTGTGTGGGTTTGTTAACTTCTTCTCGGATTCGGTACCGCATCTTTCTCATTACTTAAAGCCTTTCAGTTGCCTACGGCTACACAAAGGACCTTTGGGAAAGCTCTGGACTAAAGAATGTGATGATGCATTTAAACTAGTCAAAAGTAAAGTAATGGACGCACCCATCATGCAATAACCTGTGGATGGTGTTCCATTCCAAGTAGCAACCGACGCTTCAGATCGAGCGGTAGGCGGAGTGCTATACCAAACGATAAATGGTAAACCACGTTACATACAATTCTTCAGCAAGAGTTATAATAAGAGTCAACGGAATTACCCTACCGTTAAACAAGAGCTCCTTGCTATAGTTACTGCGCTAAGACAGTTTAAAGACTACCTTTATGGAAGTTACTTCACTGTCGCCTATGATCAAAAGTCTTTAACATATTTAAAAGACATGAACCCTGATTCACAGTTGGTGAGCCGCTGGCATGACATTATTGCTAGGTTCACTTTTAACATTACACACATACCAGGAATACATAATCATCTTCCTGACATGATCTCTCGATTTGTACCTGACTACCAGAAAACAGTTAAAGAGTTATTAGCAACCGATTGGATGCTTAATAAGAGATGATTTATCTTCGCTCAATTAAGACGGGGTCCATTTACTATTGATGTGTTCGCCGCAGAACATAACAAACAGGTTTCTGCTTATAGGTCGTTGACTCATCCTAAAGGCGTTGCCTTATCTAACGAGACTATGGTTCATCCAGCCAGCGTTACACAGAATCTGGCTGACTTAGAAAAGCTCGAGAGTAGAGTTAAAATAATACATAATTTAATTCATCGAGCATATGAGCATACTTATAAGATGGCTATTCGTGCAGGGCTTGATCACCCGGCGCTGAAAGAAACCATACGTGAAGTATACTGACGCTGTACTGATTGTGAAAAAAATCAGGTCAAGCGCTACGGTTGGGCACCCCTAAAAAGTGTGACAGAAGACCAACCGATGCGCCGAGTCATAGTAGATTTGGTTAAACTCCCGCGATCCAAGCATACTGTGTAATAGCCGGGCCTCCACATTAGACTCTTATGTTGATAAACGTACTCTCAGTACATAAATTTAAACGTACTATAAAAAGCACGTGTATTAAATGGTTTTTAACGGTTCTATTTACAAGTACCTTTTCCATTTTACAAATCAGATATTTTGGCCCCGACCCAATAAAGGGACTGTGAAAAAGGCCAAAGAATATATTGGAGTAGGTCTATTAAGAGACCTAGATAAACACTCCAAAATATACATCTGAATACTTCGGTAGCGAGATGGATCAACCGAACATAGGTTTCTAGGGACCCTTAATGGTTACCTAGTTTGACCTCCGCTCAGCCAACCAGATATGCCAGTCTGATGATGGCAAGTCGGTAGTTATTGATAAGTGGTCAGTAATTGGTTAAGACAATAACTAAGGACATCAAGGGTATTTCTTTTCTTTTTTACCTTTTTTCTGAAGATAGGATTTTACTAGTTTTAGTATTTCGTGCGACGAAACAAGTAATACTAGTTTCGACGATAACGATAACGAAAACATAAATAAAATCCCTTCGGCGAAATCAGTACTGGGAGGATGATATATAGGCAATGTCTCAGCCTTACAATCCCCCAGAGTATTGCTGATTTCTATGAGGCATACCTAACTTTATTACCAGACTAAAATTCGTATACTTAAAAGACCTATTAAAAGACTTTAAGATTTTATTACGTTTAGTAGCTCTAAGACGTTTATACCGCCTTAAGAGACCGATATTTACACATTTTAAAGTTAGCAAAGTATTAACTAGTTGTAGGATATTATAAGCTAAATTTTATAATCTCTGAACTACTAATTACAAGTTTTGGTCCTCCCGCTAATCTCCAAAATCCAATAACTCTCTTTCTTTTTTTTAACTTTTCTTCAGATGGAACTTTATTTGTATTAGCCAATGTATTAACTTGACTTACGTTCTTATGTCTATTTACAAATTAGGCATGTGGTCATGAACACTTAGTACTCTAGTGAAAACTATTTTATAAAGAAAAGCTAGAGGTACGACCTGTGTGATCGAGGATATTAAGGCTCTTACCAATAGGCAGTCTCGATCATTCTTACACAAGCTCCCGCTGCTAAATCTTATCTGACATAAATTTTATTTTAGTTTATATAACATAGTTTAAAACATAGAAATATCCATCGAAGTTTACACAAAGATGTTCTAGCTTTTGCCTTATTAGGTTTAGGCTCTTCGGTCGGGCTGTTCTTCGGAAATACCTCTTGGGCATTCTGTCAACTATTTTCCGGTGGTAGATTTGGTTTAGATTCTCGTTCAGATGCCATTCGCGACATTGCTGTTGCGTCCAATCTAGGAGAAGATTGAACTTTAGATGATGAGGATCGGATTCTGTTTGTCTCTTCATTGTCTGACAACAATTCAAATGTCAATATGGCTTAATAGAGTGCCAAATGGCTTGATATCAAGTCAGGAATGTCTCCAAAAAGATCCCGAACTGCGTACCAAATTAATTGTAAAAAACTTGCATCTATCTTCCAAATTTTTTTGGTAGTATCTTTTGAAACTGTCGGAAAAGTGTGCTTGCCTATCTTTTGTAGCCACGGGGTAGCGTGTTTCTCGGGCGCAGTTTTATCAAACGTTGCTTGTAATTCACTATAGCGGCCAAAGAAATAGTGAAACGGAGTGTTCCAGTTTGAGGATTCATGCAGTTATTCATTTGAGTCTGAACCCATTTCAAATGATAAGGCCACATATCCTCAACGTCGTCTAGTGCGGTACGCAAGAGTTTCTTAAGTTCTCTATGACGTGTCTCATTTGCACCCTGCGTTTGAGGTTTGTAAGGAACACCACGCCTATGGGTCATGCCTGATACGAGTATAAGTGCCTCCATTACGTCGGTACAAAACTCACTACCGTTATCAGAACATAGTACTCGGGGGAAACCGAAGTCATTAAAGACGTGATAGCATAATTCTGCCACTGTTTGTGGACGTTTGTTCGGTATTGCATAAAGCAAGTTATAGCCCGAAGCCACACATAAGAAATGAAAGATATATACATCGCCAGTATGCTTGGATCGCGGGCGTTTAACCAAATCGACTATGACTCGGCGCATCGGTTGGTCTTCTGTCACACTTTTTAGGGGTGCCCAACCGTATCGCTTGATCTGGTTCTTTTCACAATCAGTACAGCGTCGGTATACTTCACGTATGGTTTCTTTCAGCGCCGGGTGATCAAGCCCTGCACGAATAGCAATTTTATAAGTATGCTCATATGCTCGATGCGTTAAATTATGTATAATTTTAACTCTATTTTCGAGCTCCTCTAAGTCAGTCAGATTCTGCGTAACGCTGGCTGGATGAACCATAGTCCTGTTGGAAAGGGCAACCTCAGTATCAGGAGGGGTAGACTCCTGAGATACATAATTGACAACATTGGATTGTTGAAGTATCTTCTTCAGTTGTTTCGCAACTCCTGGCTGTTTTTTAAGCAGCGCTTTAAGTAGTTGAGTGCGAGCTTCAGGTTCTCTTAGAGTTTTGAGTCTTTGATCCATGGCCTTAGCTAGTTCCATGTTTTTACGATCTAATGCCGTTTCAATCGGCATTACCTCGACTGCAATCTTGTTGGGTGCATGTGTTGTACGAGTCTTGAGCTTTTGTTCAAACTCTTTAGACTCCTCTAGTTTAGCTAAGAATTCGGTTGAGGGTTTCCACTTAATGGTACCTGCAGGACCGATGCGACAAACAATGGTGTGTTTCCAAGGTGTCTTCTTAATAGAAAAGGATCCCTGATACAAGAACGTGTCGGCTTCACGGTCGACATAAATAGGTTCGTCTTGAATCATATTAATTAAATCACGTATCCATGGGTCGGAGTTACGTAAGGGACAACACAGCGTAATGGTAGATTTAGTAATACTAACATAAGTTAACAACTGTGCGATAAGTTGACAAGGTGGGTTAGCCCACGCATTATGCTTTGATAAGTCAAGTTGAAAGGCATCGCCTTTAAGATGAGTCAACGACCTATAACCAGAAACCTGTTTGTTATGTTCTGCGGCGAACACATCAATAGTAAATGGACGCCGTCTTAATTGAGTGAAGATAAATCATCTCTTATTAAGCATCCAATCGGTTGCTAATAACTCTTTGACTGTTTTCTGGTAGTCGGGCACAAGTCGAGAGAGCATGTCAGGAAGATGGTTATGTATTCCTGGAATGTGTGTTATATTAAAAGCGAACTTGGCAATAATGTCATGCCAGCGGCTCACCAACTGTGAATCAGGGTTCATATCTTTTAAGTATGTTAAAGACTTTTGATCACAGGCGACAGTAAAGTAACTTCCATAAAGGTAGTCTTTAAACTGTCTTAGCGCAGTAACTATAGCAAGGAGCTCTTGTTTAACGGTAGGGTAATTCCGTTGACTCTTATTATAACTCTTGCTAAAGAATTGTATGTAGCGCGGTTTACCATTTATCGTTTGGTAAAGCACTCCACCTACCGCTCGATCTGAAGCGTCGGTTGCTACTTGGAATGGGACACCATCCACAGGGTACTGCATGATGGGTGCGTCCATTACTTTGCTTTTGACTAGTTTAAATGCATCATCACATTCTTTAGTCCAAAGCTTTCCCAAAGGTCCTTTGTGCAGCCGTAGGTGACTGAAAGGCTTTAAGTAATGAGAAAGATGCGGTACCGAATCCGAGAAGAAGTTAACAAACCCACACACAGAGTTCACATCTCTTCCAGTAATTGGTGTTGATAAATCCAACAGAAACTGTTTCTTGCCAGGATCAATTTCTACCCCTGCTGCAGATACTTTGTAGCCAAGTAAGTGTATAGTATCTTTAGCAAAAGAACACTTGTCTTCGTTAATCTTAAGTTTAGCATGATTAAGTCGCTTTAAGACTTCTTTAACAAGTTTAGCATGTTCATGTGCTGTCTTTGTAAAGATAACTATATCATCTAAATAGACTGATACGTTATACGACAGGTCCGCAAATAGTTCCATCATAACTTGTTGGAAGAAAGAAGGTAACATGTGTAAGCCTTCAGGTGCACCTTTAAACTGGTACTTCTTACCTTGCCAAGTAAAGGAAAAGTATTCCCTATGAGGCTCATATATCTGTAGTTGATGGAATGCAGCTTTTAAGTCTATCTTGGAAAGATAGTCGCACCCTCCATTTTGCGTAATATCTCGCTTATCTTAGGTAAGGGAAAACTATGTTGCGGAATTAGTTTGTTGATTGGCGACAGGTCTAGTACTACTCTTGTTTTACTAAACGTTCCATCAGATTTATGTTGATCGACCGCTAAGAGAGCTAAGTTAACTGGGGTTGCATCATAATTGATTTCAATTAGACCCTGTTTTAACCAATCTTCGATTTGGGTTTTGACAACGTCTTTGTGTCTCCAACTCACGTAGTTATGTGAAGGACACTTTAACTTAGAGAAGTCGACGTTTGTTAAGTCAAGTCTAACGTACCCATTAGAGAACTTAAACATACACCAGTCAGTTATTGCAATCTTCCTGTTTTGTATAATTAAGTCCATAATTATATCGGTGAAGTGCGGAATCATATCCTTTGCTTCACCTTCCGGAGGTTTAGGTATCTTTAACATATTATCATCTGACTGATCTTTATTCGGGTCTAGCCCATTAGGCAGACCAGTGAGTGTTATACCTAAACTGAGAAGATCAGTCATACCTATAATTAAATCGTATTTCTGAGACATGTCAGTAATGATTAGGTGAGTCTTCACTTCTCTTCTATCTGACAGCATTATGTGTGCATAGTCAATGGCTTGTTCGCAAGTAGTAACTTTGCCATTTCCCAAGATTAAATCAATTGTTTCGTTATGGACAGCCATATCTGTAGCGTAGGCTACTCGGCATGAGATAGCAGAGACTTCAGCCCCTGGATCAAATAGTGCCATAACTTTTTCTCCATTTACGAAAACTGTTTGAAAGATACGTTCATCTCCTTTGGTATAGATTTTATTGAACATTTTCTCACAATCTTGCTCTAGTGCGCACATATGGTACTGTCAGTGCTTAACTTGGACGTCTGGTAAGTCCTTGCAATCCTCTTTGTGCCAACCGTTAGTACCCTTGCAAGTAGCACACTCTTTCATATAGTGTCCAAAATCTGGCTTGCCTGGTGCACACTTAACAGGGTCGTGTCTACCATTCCACTTGCCATTACGTTTTGTGAGGTTGTAACCACACTTCTTGCAAGGCGCTCTCACCTTCTTATCACCTTTCGGTTCGGTAGAAGTAGAGCCAGTACCCCCTCCAGCAGTAGTGCGAGGTTTCTTAGTACTACGCGCAGTGTTATTCTCTGTCACGGTACGCTTAGCGGGCTGGGTAAAGCTCGAGGTACTAAGTACTCTAGTAGATGAGTTGGTATGCTTTTGAACTATCTTCTCAAAGATAGACCAAGGCATAGATCGCAAATCACCATAGGCGATAATATCATCTTTGACCTTCTTAAAAAGGCTAGCCCCCAGAGTCTCCATCATCTGACAGACTAATGAATAGTCGCCAGGATAGGTACGACCTCCCATCCGAGTGTTCATATGTGTCATATGAGCTAGAGCACCTCGAATAGTGGTATCGTTCGCAAAGAACTTGCGAGACTCTAGAAGTTCACGGTCACGTGCATCTTCAAAAAAAAAGGTGTTAAGTATATTATCACGCAACTGGTGCCAGGGTAGGGCTTTCCAGTTGGGCTCATGAGCCTTCAAGATAGTTCGCCATTCACCTGGCTCACAGAAATGAATAAAGGCATTCATCATCTGCTTATCCCTAAGGCTGGCAGACTCCTTAAGTTGGTCGAAGGCCTTCAGTGTCTCCACTGTACTCTGTAAACTTCGACTCTGTACCAACCTCAGAATTTGCTTCCCCAACAGTTTCCTAGGCAGGCTCAACTCCAGACAGGCTAGGTGTTTTCACAGGGACCTCAGGAACCTCGGCAGGCTTAGCAGGCTTAGAGCTAGCGGCTCCCTTGCCTTTAGAAGTACCGTTAGCCATAGTATTTGCTGGATAGTAAATCGATGTCAGACAGTCTAGAAGCAGTACACTACTGTAACTACTAAATAACTGAAAAATATGTAAACTTCGATGGAAATTACTAGGTTTCAAACTATATCAAACTAAAATACAATTTAGTCAGTTAGGATTTAGCAGTGGTAGCTTGTGTAAGAATGATCGGGACTGCCTCTTGTTAAGAGCCTAAATATCCTCGATCACACAGGGCGTACCTCTAGCTGTTCTTTATTGAATAATTTTCACTAGAAGTACTAAGTGTTCATGACCACTTGCCTAATTTGTAAATAGACATAATAACGTAAGTCACGTCAATACATTAGCTGATATAAATAAAGTTCCAGCTTAAGAAAAGTTAAAAAAAGAAAAAGACTTATTGGATTTTGGAGATTGGCGGGAGGACCAAAATCTATAAGTAGTAGTTCGGAGATTATAAAATTTGGTTTATAATATCCTACATCTACTAATGTCTCAAATAGGTCCAAGTGTAAACTTCGATGGAAATTACTAGGTTTCAAACTATATTAAACTAAAATACAATTTAGTCAGTTAGGATTTAGCAGTGGTAGCTTGTGTAAGAATGATCGGGACTGCCTCTTGTTAAGAGCCTAGGGTTTATAATATCCTACATCTACTAATGTCTCAAATAGGTCCAAGTAGATGAGTCATACCAAATACTCAGGCTATTGGAGCCATCAAAGTGAATTTAGAACACTTTGGAAATATTGGAAAAAGAGCTTGTACTAAATTATTTAAAATACAAATAAAAACCAATGTATTATCTCAATTGATCTTGATATTTTAGACTGACCAGAGGCCGTATTTCTACACAAGTAGATGTGTCATACCAAATACTCAGGCTATTGGAGCCATCAAAGTGAATTTAGAACACTTTGGAAATATTGGAAAAAGAGTTTGTACTAAATTATTGAAAATACAAATAAAAACCAATGTATTATCTCAATTGATCTTGATATTTTAGACTGACCGGAGGCCGTATTTCTACATTGTCAGTTTTCATTGCTACTAACCGATTGTAGTATTTAAAATCTCTAAAATAAATCGAGCCCAAAATTTCGTACCGCTGCATTCATACATATCTCGGTGAGATTGTACCATCCGGCTTGGTCTTAATTCCGTCCGGAAAGTACGTTCCATACGTGTTTCGAAACACCCATGCCCGGTTGGCCCACTGTCGGATCAACTCTCGTTGACCCTCCTTCTGGATATCAATCTGAGTCTGGTATGGATGGCCCAGATCAAAGTTCTGTTGCCAAGCCGATCGGAGTGGTGTTTTTGGAAAACACAGAAATTGGGAATTCAGCCTGGTGTCCGAATCGTTGTCTTGATGGTGAAGTATATGGTCTACATCATCCGGATCTATATCCACGAAACGCAGTTATTTTTCCGTTGCGTTGATTTGGGGCTGATCCAATAGTGTTGTGTTTGTGCTATTGGCACATCCTCCGAGTCATCCTCTCCTAATTCACCATGATCTTGAACCTTCGCTGCGGCTTGGTGTTTCTTCCGCTGCTTAGTGGGTCTCAGTTCATGTACCATTGGTTGATCGTTCTTCAGGAAGTTTCTCATATCCCTTGCTATCATATGATAAGTAGGCTCTTGTCTACATGCTATGCGCAAGTCCACTGGTGAGAATGATACATCTGATTCCAGTGTGTGTCGAACTTCCTCTGAAGTTGAATTTTCCGAGGATTGAGTTTTCTCGGCTTTTTTCTTTCGAGACTTCGCCTTCTTTGTTACTGGCTTCTGTGGTTCCGTAGTCACATTACCTCCGGATGCACCTACACCCGAGTCAACCAACGTATTACGTTTCCGTTTAGTTAGAGATGGTGCCGGTTGAGTCGGCGTGATTTCAGTTGCTTCAGCTACTGCTGATGGTGCCGGGAGTGTTTTCTGCTTTTCTTCGCCTACAGTAAACCCTTTCGCATTTGCAGCCTTAGCTACATTCGCAGCTTTATTTTTCTCTTTCGTCATAATATCGATAGCGTAATATAAACTTAAAAATATGTAAAAGTCAGTCTCCTCTAGGCTGACTATACGATATCAATACGTTTACGTTAATAAAATAATACGTTAAAAGCGATTTTAGACTGAGACTATTGTCTATATGATCCGCTCTAATCACTCGCTACTTCGGTCTAGATTTGTTTTAGTTTTAGTTACTAAGACTAGATATCGATTCATTGGACGCTTAGTTTACATTTCACGCCTTGAAACAACCACCTAATCAAACTAACCAATAAAATAACTCTAAGTCCAACTTAAGAAAATAGAAAAGAAAATCGAAACACCAAGCTGGGGCAGTAAAAATCTGCACCTAAACCCCATCACTTGGTACTTAGCTCCCCATCCCATTTAAGGCATAGACGGGCACATCTAGTTGGCTGGCTAGGAGGAACCAAAACCATGTTGTCCTAAATCCTAACAACTCTGATCCTGTCCTTTTCTCAGTGGATTATCTTGCTCTGAGATCATTATCGAAATGTCCAATTCGTTAAACGTAATCCAGTATTATAATATAGACGTTAATACGGTTATAATGTACGTTAACTGTGCAACTAATATCAGGAGCCCGCTATCTTTACAACACAAAGGTATTGTCCGTGGCCACATTGTGTACACAAGTTCACATGGTCACGCAGTCATGAAAAAAACAAAACATATGAGGTGTCTTTATAAATAGTGTAGTTGTTTTAGACCGAATTAAGGTGGAGCTTGCTAATTGAGTTCGATGCCTTGTGGTCAAAACCAAGTAACACTTAATAAAAAGTGTTGAGTCTGAAGTAAGTGAACTCAGTCAGAAGTGCCATTTGGAATGGCGCGCCTGCTATGTTTATTAATCACGATCCTATGTGGAACGAGACATTCTCTACCATCGGGTTATGTGAAAAACCCATCTCTATGGTTTCGTATGAGTCATCAGTTTTATCTCATTAAATTCTCTATTCCACTAATCGGTCCGGTCCTCTGGTCCGGTCCTAAATTTCTCTCCTTGGTCCGATCCTCACATCCGGACCTAAATATCCGCCTAGGGTACTTTGTCCACAGCCTGAGCCACTACCTACGTTACAGGGGCCATTGCACCAATGAAATATATCGTAGTGCTCGAGTTGATCTACCTTAGCCACACCACTAAAAGTTACGAAACGTTGTGCATTCTTGATGAAACTTAGGTGAGTTTTTGTGACATCTAGTTTCTTACAGGTCAAGCTAAAGATTTGCACAATGGCAGAGTTGATCAAGTCTATACTGTTGTGTAAACACTTTCTGTTGTTTGTATTGAGGAGCGTCTGCCTGTGAAGTGTGGTAAATTTTTTTTTTTTTGCATTTGCAGATGTGATCACAGCTAGTACAGGAGATGACAAGGCATACTAAAGCTTGAGCTATCTGAATCGATTGAGTGTTGAGTGAATCTAAACTCTCGCCGGAGAGAGTCGATTTTAAGTAGACGTGCTAGTTAATTTTTGATGTTGCTGTAGTCTATACGGACAACATGTTCAGTCTTGTCTCGCCGAATTGAAGAAGCTGTCTTATAAAGTCAAATTCTTTAGGAAGAATGAATACTTTGAGAACAAGTTGTGTTTATTGGGGATTTGATGTGAGATTTGATGTGATCTTGTCATGTTTTGCGTAAAACAGTTCAAAAAGTGCGGCAGACGGATGTATAGGGTCGTATTTTACAATCGAATGAGTAGTTAGATACTTTTCTTATCCGGTCGACTTGAACGGCCCATAACCTATTAGCTCATATACAATACTTCTTTCAAAGAAGTAATATGTACATTTTTGGCCATGTGCATCTTTATGTTCTAGACAACCATATTTTTGTATGTGAGCTTTTATGCTTGATATTTCGACTGCTGTCGGCTGTTGATATACAATTCTTTGTACCGAACTATTGTCGGATTTGAAATATTGATATCAGTGTTGATTTTTGCTTTTATCAAACATGTACATCGCACGCGGTAGAGCGCATACAGGGTTTTCCGTTTTTGTGTAGCAGGGCTTAGTTTGTTGGGCCTAGCGCCCTGCGTCCTTGGTACTTTTCAAAAAAGACAAGCCTTACAAAGTCCAGGGGGCGTCAAACTCTATTCAGGCTAATTGAGATAATATCTATATATCACCTCACCATACGTGTGTATCTGAAGGCTGCAGCTCGGGATATACTCTGGTACTGTACGTGTATAATGATAGGCTCGTAGTGTATGTGTGTTATGTGTGTTTGAATGGCATGTAGCACACATGCACAACTTCTGTGCGATGCAATGGTACGTTAGACACTCTTTGGACGCTACACAAGATCTATCATCTCACCCTGCGAGTG
The DNA here is from genome assembly GCA_001586965.3 of Sphaeroforma sirkka. Lineage (NCBI taxonomy): Eukaryota > Ichthyosporea > Ichthyophonida > Sphaeroforma > Sphaeroforma sirkka. Next base: position 25,933 of record LUCW03001546.1, on the reverse strand, counting down.
CATTTGAAGGCTGAAACTCTATGGCGTGTACTCGTACAGTACATGTCGTGTATAACAATAGGCTAGCTATAGTGTATGTGTATGTGTGTGTTTGAATGGCATGTAGCATGCATATCTTCTGTGTGATGCATTGGCAGCGTACACTCTTTAGTAACCTGACAGATTTATCACCTCATCCTGCGTGTGTATTTAACGGCTGCAGCTATAGGTCTACTCGTACAGTACGTGTATAATGATAGGCTAGTAGTAGGCTAAATGTGTGTGTTTCTGGCAGTATCATCCACAACTTCTGTCATCAGTAATCCAAGTATTTATTGTGTGTGGGGTTGTGAAAATTACGATTAGGGTATGGGTCAAACTCTTGATCGACCCAAAATTGCGCGCAGTATTCATTCCGCTGATCAAATTGGGCCTATTTTTAATAGTTTAGCGGCTATATTTTGGTCGAAGGCTGGGTATGTACAATAAAACTGATTCCGCTCTTTGAGCCAAAAATTTGAAATGGAGCGGAATCCGTTCCATTCTGAGGACTGATGATTCACCAAGTGTGATATCTCCCAGCAGAGGGATACATAGCGAGATACATACCGCGCAGTCGGGCGCTGAGCCGCTGGGTCTAACCCATAAGGGCCATAACTTTCTATGTAGAAGGCTATAGGGGTATAGGGCTATAGGCCTAGAGTATAGGCTGACTCACACTTGACAGTCTCGGAGTCGCAAAAACCGCATTTGAAAAAATTAAAAATTAAAAAAGCTGTCGCACCAACTTTCTATACTCTTATATAAAAGAGTTTTTATATATCACCAGTCCCAGGCCAAATAATGACGAGTCGTCACTATTACGTCAATTTGTACTGAATTTTCTCATATTGTAAATAAAACCAACTTGACCGAACTCTGGTACAAAATCTCTGGCACAGCTCTAATAGTGGCGAGCCATCTTCTTCCTGAAAACAAATTGAGTCATGATTCTTATTGGATAATCAAGTCCCATTACAATTCAAAATTATACCTGATTATTATTAGGAAAAATAAAAATAAAGTGCCAAAACGCAGCGTGAGGACCGACCATTTTTGACAATTTTTAGCCTTTTTTATCAATAAATATTTTACTACAACTTTTTATTTTAAAAAACATTTTGCCTATATACTTTATTCCATTATATCATTGTACTGCTTCTAGCTGCCGTTGTACCCTGACTCGCGGAATAGCTCAAAGCATGTCTTGCGTTTACCCACCATTGCTCGCATGCACAGACGAACTTGGCAACGGGTGCACGTCTGTGCAGTGTGATTTCTGCACCCCCATACAATACATCTTCTATAAGCAACTCGAGATACTATTCCATTCATCCTGGAAGCTGCTTCACTTTCGACGCCAACCAACCCCACGAGATGTTCCCCGTCATCTGTCCGCACTGCATTTAGGCGTACGTCACGACAAAAAGCTTGGCTAGTTCTATAGTTCTTCAAACTTGCAACACGTTCTGTAACTTCTGCAGGACTAATCGTTATAGCCGGCTGTCTAATATTCATTCTTGACACGGTGGCTGCTCCCTGCTCCTGTATAAGCCGTTGCATTGCTAAAATACCATCCTGATATCGTGCACGCGACATAAAAGCCTAACTTATTAGACTAGAGCATGCATGTTCGACGAACTTTGTCAGGGGTAATATCTTGGAGCATTTCTTCCTAAATGCTTTAAGATCCCATGCGTCCTCCTCACTAATACTTTAAACCCATTGTATACGTGGCGATAAAAGTATTTATGAACAGCTGTTCAAATACACATGTAACCTGTTTCTGTTGGAATTTCATTGCGTTATTAGAAGCACATAGCACTTCCGTTTACTGTGTGCTTTTATCCACACCTGGTTTCATCACACTATACAATTTAGCCACCCCAGATTTAAGATCATTTAGGGGATAAAATAATCCGGAGGATTTGACTTTCTCATACATAGCACGCCATACAGGTAAATGAGAAGTCACTATTAGTTTGTCATGATCGCTATAGAAAGATGGGCATTTAATACCATTGTGTGCCCAGCTAAGTACACTGCTATATCTATCGAGTGCTTTGAAGTATCAATGTGTCCATTGTGATGCACGCTCGTGTTGTAGTCATTGTAGAATGTGTGTTGCATGTGATACTCGTTGATAGGATGAATATCTCCTTCACGCCTTTGGTGCTGTGGATGTATGTATGAGATATGGTTGGGTTTTGGTAACCCGAGATGTCCCCTAAGCATAATAGAATACCCTTGTGTATACGTGTTTGAGTTAGCTGTTAGCTGTTCAATTTTTGTTTATGTGTTGCCTTGACAAATTTTGAGAAATATAACCGGGTCACGTATGTTTTTGGACGGAAATTTAACGCTGAATCCATTCCGATAAACTCCGCCCGGCCTAAATGAATATTTCAGGGGGGGGGAATAAGGGTTAACTGACGCACGTTGAGAATAAGAACGACTCGTCACCGTTTTAAAAAAAAATCTGGGCCAGATTTTTGGAATGATAACGAGTCGTCACTATTTGTGGGACTGGTGATATATAATGTATTGTCAAACTATCAGCCTCGTGCCCTCATCGGAGTCATGGTCTCATCCAGTCATCCTACACCAGATCACTCCGATAGACCGATCCACGGCGTTTTCCCTCAAAATGAATTCTCGCGGTACCGAATTTACTCTTAATTGCCACCGAGTCCAAGGCTGGTTCTGAGTGGTCGAAGGCCTGCTTCTGGAATTAGTATAAGTGCACACTCCTGACTCCGGTATTCTCTCTCTATGCAATTCTGAATAATAGAGCGGTTGTACCTAATTACTAATTAGGTAATTTAGTTTGTAGTATGTACTCTGTAAGCGAGAGTCAGACTCATCAGTCAACAAGTGAATGTACGCAGTGTGGACTGTGGAGTACTGGTGAAAGGTGCGTGGACGCGTGGTTAGTGGAGATTATGTGATTGTACAGCACGAGAAACAATAAAAACAACATCATCTACAGACTACAAGACGATAGGATGGACTGTTCGGTGAACTGTGCAAGTGTATACCGCCTACGAATCCACGACGATAGCATACATAGAATACTACCCCCCCCCCCCCCCACACCCTCCAGTGACACCACCACCAATCCATTGCTTTGGATGGTACGATATCAACAGGTATTTGTAGATTGCCAGTATTTGCGCAAATGTGATATTGGCGAGAAAGGTTGTGAGGAATAAAAAATAATGGCTATTGGCGTGCGATCATTGATGACTGATGATGTGATCTGATTAGAAACTATACTGATTTCGACGAATGTGTATTATCTACACGAAAGTTATAGAGAGCTTTGTTTGCATGTGTCGAAGATTGGAAGCGGTCTGCAAACAACTATATAATGCTATTCCCTAGATTCACAGAAACTCATAATTTGATCAACAGTAGAACATACTTAAATGACTATAACTAGTGTAACTCAACGAGCTTCCAAGGCAATAAGCCCAATTGCTTCACGGTCAACAGTCGCAGCAGTGGGCCGGGTAGGGGTAGCGAATGTGTCAACTAAATCACAACCGTTAACACGTGCCCAAGTTAACGAGGAGTCTCGCATTGCATCCGAAACCTCGCTAATGCAGTGCAGCTATAACACTGTCGCCGGTTGCTGATGACGATATAGAAGTAGTTTTGAAACGGTTCGAGCTTGAGACCTGGTGTACTGAATATAAACGTCCAAGAAGACGAGTCTGCAAGGAGTCCGCGATACCTGAGTAAATAATTTCAATGCTTTCGGTTTGTTGAAGGGGGAGATATGGCTCTATTGAATCGCACCAGAGCTATGTTCTCGAACCCATATTCGATAAATCCTAGTGCCTTGCCTGGTGGCGCTTTGAATTCTCTGTGTCGATCCGTATCCTTCAGGGTGCACACAGCTTCTGGTAGTAAGCTCGTGAGAACCTCTAAATCTTAATTATACCTAAAAACTTATCATTTGTTTATCTGGTGGTATCTAGTTTTGAAGTAATAAATACAAGCGCTGTAGCATTCGGGTTGTTTGTAAATTGGTTTTCTGGACAATATGCATGATCGAATAAGTGCTTCCGACATCGATACAAATTCTTGTAGCAACATACAAACAGAGTACGTATACACAGAATCAGCAAACACTCAAATCAAATGAAGTCATATACATACAACATGACTGAAACTAATATATGCTTGCATAGAATATGCATGATCGAATAAGTGTTTCCGACATCAATACAATTTCTTGTAGCATTTACAAACAGAGTATGTATACATAGAATAAGCAAACACTCAAATCAAATGAAGTCATATACATACAACATGACTGAAACTGATATATGCTGGCATAGAAAAGACGGTATACTTGCACATAAATGTTTAGTGATGCATGTGCACAATGATTTAACTATTGATTTCACATATCTTATATATAAAAAACACAGTATTATGCTCTTGCGTCATGTAAGTTCGCTCATGAATACATGTATGTCATAGTTTGCGGTTGTAATCGAATACACGAAATAATTTGAACTTGCATGTAGCATTGGCAAGTAGCTTACGGTTGAGTTACAGTACAAAAAGCATAAAAACCCATCTTTCATATACCCAATTAGCAAACGTACGTATGTATTATGATTTTATCTATTACAGCGTATTCTACAGAACTGTATGTGCTTTTGTGCATTTTATCTAAAACAGCGTATTCTACAGAACTGTATGTGCTTTTGTGCTTGCACTTCTACATTTCTGCGTCTCAGTGCTAATGTTTCCTTTCCGTTTGTTTTAAACTGTACCTTTAGTGTCAATATACATATATGTTGGAGCGTATCGTTGCGTGCAGAGCAAGTGTGGTACATATTGTATTCTTGCTTGCTAGTCCGGTTTATGCACTCAAGTGCGCGAAGTGTGTGTTGTTGGCAACAAGTATACAGGGGTATTCTGAATATACATACCTGTCTGGACGATATTGTGCGAAGAACGCAGCGATATTCGCCATGGACTAGGAGTCACTCATGTGTCAAGATCTGATTTTCTTAGCGCTATTTCTTACTGAGCACCGTTGTGCATGGATCATCCTTTTGCCTATCTACATAATTTACATGGGACCTGAGTTCGTTTAGAAAGTCATCGACAATTTGTCGATATTTGGCAGTTTCATTGGTTACATTGCGAGTACATAAATCGCAACTTGCTACCATATACTTTGCACGATTTACGATCGGGATCTTACTACTTTAATACTCAACTGCTTGTATATGCCCTCCTTGATTTAACATAAATATGCCTTCCTTTTTAAGCAAAGAAATAGATAAATTTAAAGATCGGCAGACATATTTTAGTACTGGACAGGAAATCGTGAAGCACACAGACAATCGTGCATGTGAATTTTGAAGCAATTGATTGTGTGAACGACTTCACTATGAATAGTGTTTTCTAAAATAGCTATTTCGAAGAGCTGTATTTGCTTTTATGCTTGCACGTCTGCATTTCCGTGTGGAAGTTTCCTTTCCAATTGTTTTTTTTAGTGTCAATGCATATATATATATATATATATATATATATATATATATATATATATATATATATATATATATATATATATATATATATATATATATATATATATATATATATATATATATATATATATATATATATATATATATATATATATATATATATATATATAATATATATATATATATATATATATATATATATATATATATATATATATATATATATATATATATATATATATATATATATATATATATATATATATATATATATATATATATATATATATCTACATGCATACATATATATATATATATATATACACAAACACACACACACACACACACACACACATACATGTATATATATATATATATATATATATATATATATATATATTGGAGATATCGTTGCATACGGAACAAGTTTGGTACATGTTGTATTCCCGCTTGCTAGTCTTGCAACATGTATACAAGTATATTTCGTACAAATATACAAACAATATTAATTTGAACGATATAGCGAGAAGAACGCAGAGATACATGCCGTGGACGAGGAGTCACTCATGCGTCAAGATCTGCTTTTCGTAGCGTGATTTCTAACTGAGCGCCGTCGTGAATGAATCAGCGTTTAGCACATCTACATAATTAACATGGGACCTGAGTTCGTTTAGAAAGATATCGACAATTTGTCGATATTTTGCAGTTTCACTGGTAACATTGTGAATACAGATATTGCAACTTTCTACTATATTCTGTGCACAATTTACAATCGGAATCCTACTACTTGGATAATTGACTACGTGTACATCGCCCTCCCCTATTTAGCAAATGAAATAGATAAATTTGAAGATCGGCAGACGTATTCTAGTACTTAACAGAAAATCGTAAAGCACACAGGGAATCGGGCATGTCAATTTTGAAGCAACTGTGTGAACGACTTCACTATTTCAAAAAATACACACAATAAAGGTATAAAACCGAGCAAGAGGGACTGAACAGCGTGTACCAATACTACTATTTTCCAACACGGAGCAACAGCGCATACATGATATATTTAATAAAAACGCCAAGATACAACCATATACACACAAAGATGAATTACATTTAAGACTTCATTAGCGCTAGCCTTCAGATACGCCCAGTCGCCGATACAAGGTATAGTTCCTCGACCAATACAAGACAACGGCACAGTGTCGACTTGTATCACCCTTTGTCTCCCCGACAAGGTCATGTATACGGCACCCGATGGTAAGGCTCTTACAGTCAATTGAACTCATTTGCAGCAGTGTTATGTCCAGTGAGTGTTATGTCCCGTGTAAAACCCACCTCATCCACATTAGATGGTGATTGATGACGCTTGATAATAGTTTTATCAAAATGACCACCACCGCGCAACTATATTGCGATTTACTTCTTTTGGAGACAGTACTCAAACGCGAACGTTGTCTGACTATCCACCTTCGATAACATTGTGCACTCGACACACGAGTGCATATCTAAGCGTCCTGTAGGATTCGCAAGAAGACACAATGGCTATGATTCGAACTGGTGCTTCTACGATCGATAGTCGATTGCACGATTCGGTCCGTACACTTAGAGAGGCGTGACAAAGCGAGTGCCGTCAGTACTTCATCCCAAAAGACGCTAACAAAACAGAATGTAATGTGTGTAGTCTTAGTGATGACATACGAGTCGCTACATCCAAGGAAGACCTTACTCAGCTTCTGTGTATACATCTCACTGAATCAGTTTTTATGTATTCCATATCAAGTTTCAGATAAGAGAGACTCCAACTTTATATGCGCTAGTCAAGTTCAGATGTCCCCGAACGTTCGAAGATAAACTCAGTCACAGGCTGTATAGTAAGTATCCGAGGACAGGCAGCATTGATAAGAAATGACCTATTGTGCCTCTCGGCGTATCGCCTCCCAGCGTTTGTAGTTGTCGCGGTCGGCCACATGACAAGCCCTGATATAATCCGCCGTCTCCTTGGCAATCATAAATTCTGGTTCCATGTATTGAAAAAATTCGTTGACAGTCATCTTCTCCCAGTGAGGCAATCTACTCAGACACTCCTCGTGTTCTCTGGAATTAGTTCGTTGCCGCATCAAGTAGAGCGTTTTATACATCGTTACCTTGTCCTCGATGCCTGTGTACTTTCTAGCACGTGCCTGTCCATACAATTCCTTCACACGGCGTTCCACCATCGGCGGCTTGTTAGCCTTCCCCTTAAATGACTCAGAGATACAGATAGCCTGGGCAAGGTCCATCATTAGTGGATCAATCCAAGAAGGATCACCTGCGACACTGCTTACTTCCTGGTGCTCCTTTGCGAGTCTACTATAATCGGTGTTTTTACCTCCAGTCGTCGTAAACTTTGTAGTCACTGCTAATGAGACCGAGCGATTCAATAAGGCAAGAGCTTTGGTTGTATCTCCCAGTTGTTCTATAGATTCGGGTGTGAGGTGGATACGGTTCCACACACTATCACCGGAAGGGTTTGCTCCCGATTTGGTCGAGGCTTTTGCAATCTTACCAGCGGTCCGTTTGTTGCGATTGTTTAGTATCACTTTTGTTCGCGTTGTGATAACGTTCTTATTATTCTTGTTAGCATTTGGAACATGTTTGCCACCACGCTTACCACCACGCTGCGTATTCACGTGTCTGACCATACTTACAGATTACTTACATATATCAAAGATGATCGTTATGAAATACACTAAGCAATATGTACACTTGTACACACTGTGATGTTCATGATATCAGTTGTCACACACGTAAATGATATTGCTGCTAAAAAAAAACTATCGTTTCTGTAATCTGTACTCGACGTCCGACGACATCAGAGAGATTCTCCGTACAGTAAACGTGAGCACCAATTATAGCCCATATAAAATGTATCTGTAGATCTTAATTGGCTCGTATGCTTCGTAAATTTTAAGGTTAAATGATTCTCTTTTGATTATTATACTGACAAATACACCATTCGGGAACAGATTCTTCGTACAATAAGCATGAAAACCAATTGTAGCCTATATTATTAGTATCTGTAATTCTTAATTGGCTCATATACTTTTTAAGGTTTAAGGTCCAATTATTCGATACTTTATATATTTCAAATTAAATACACCATGCGGGTTCGATTTCGGATGCGTTTTTTAAAAACCGTTTAACGTTAAACTATGAGATGAGGTTCAAGCATTTTGTTTTCTCTCTCTATGCTCCGAAGTCCGAGTTCTCCGAGACTCCGACTAATTAAACTTCGATGAAATACATGTATATATTTTACAATTTTACACGGCCCTCTGCCCTCTAGTCTCTGGATATGGGTCTCTGCTAAATTTACGATTTGTCGTTTTGTGTGACTGTGAAGTGTCAAGTGTGAACTGTGAAGTATATAACCTGATTTCTGCTCGCGACCCTATTTTTACAATCTTCTATGTACTATACATACCAGTATTCAGTACATATTGTGAATGCTTTGTCCGGTGTGGGGAGAGTCCACTGGTCAGTGGTCACTAGGCCTCATAACGTACAAGGTATGTAGCTGAAAACGTACTAAGTTTTACGTTAACGCACAAAATTGTAAAAGTTTTTACGCATACCGTATTCATTTTGGAACACCAAAATGATAATTTCAAAAAACAGAAATTCAGGAACTATTCTAAATAGATCAACAAATGACAAATATATATTGGTCCGGATCTATATTTCAGGTAATCGCCCATATTTTGGCGAATATAGTTAGGTGGCATATGCCAATAAATTGGCAGTCTTCATCGCCATTCATGTAACGTACGAAAACGTATCCCGTTTATCGCTATCGCAACGTTTTGAAAACGTGTTTACGCTTAACGTAATGAGCTCTGAAATTTATTGACAGACAGAGACAGGTCAGTATTTCTGTCTGTCCTATCAAGTGTTGAATATATTGTCTGATTTTCATTAGTGATTATTCGATTGAAAATGGAAATATAGAAGCAAGGTATGGATATTTTGGAAGCGCCTTTAGAATTCTGCACTATGGACAGGCGTCGATGACTCACTCGATTGACGAATTAAAAAGTTCAGATTTGGTCTGATAGATTTTTATATCTACCAATCAAAACGTTTTAATATCAGAGCGACTATTTCTATGTTAAATTAGCCGGACAGTCTCAACTCACAACTCGCTGTTTATTCCTTTTTTTTGTTTCGTGCTATAAATACAGAGGCACCTTTGCAATTTGCATTCAGTACACACACTCCACAATCGGCTATTTCGCAGCTGCAATAGTTTATCATGTTTGCTTCTTCCAAGACAGTATCATGTATTGCACGAGCCAGCTTCATCGGCGCACGCATAGCCTTGCCAGTCTCCACACGCATGGTAAACCACTCACTTCTTAGAAGCAAAACTTCGTACTCGAAGGAACTCACCGGCCCCATGGCCAAACCTTTGAAAGGTACCGCGCGTGCTACAGCCGAGAGTTTTGATGACTACTACACTGAGGTCAAGACTGGTTCCGGCTACGACGTGGTAGTTGATCATTTGCCAGAGTCTAAAGGTGGAAAGGGTCCATCTCCATTAGAGTATGCGCTCACCTCGCTTGCCGGGTGCAAGACATCGGCGTTCAAAACACTAGCAAAGGAGGCTGGATTCAAGATAGACAACATTCAGTACAAGATGAGTGCGAACTTTGATCCACGTGGTTACAATGGCGGTATGACGTATGCTGGTTTCACACATATGAAATTGGATGCGAAGATCAAAACGTCACTTACAGCAGAGGAACTGAAGGAAGCGGCGGAGGAGGTCGCGCACAGGTGCATCATTGCCGCAACATTCGAGAAGGCTGGTGTAGAGATGGATGTCACTTGGACCAAAGTGGAGTAGGCGAGTTTAAGTAATAAAATATGTCAGGTATTTGAGATTTGACTGCTTCTAGTATCGGGTGTTATTTGAAATCGACGGAAGAAGGCTGTTGGACGCGTCCTTTCCACGACTTCGTGATGTTCTTGTAGATTAGCGGGTAATATACTGGTATCAGGTGCAAAACAGTAGATAATACGGGATAAGCTAAGAATGTTTACATAACAGCCTAGACAAACAGTTTAGACGGCACCATTTGCTATGTCTGCGACACGTCCAGTAGATTTTATTATATCATTCAAGTCGTGTGCTTAGTTAGTAGACCATGGATGTTGGCACTTAATAGGATGCGAGCACATTTTAGGCCACGCTCTCCAGTATAGAATCTCAACTAGACTTGTGCGAACTTTCGTACTGTTCAAGTTCCGTTTCCATGAAGTCGCGCACCTAGAAGTGAGAAGAATGTGGCGAAATGGAAAGAAGGGCTGTGTAAGAACAAAGGTCAAAATGAAACGAATATTTCACTCATAAACTCTGTGCTGTGGTGCGTCGTGGCTCCGTAAAAGAATCAAATAAACTGAATATCGGAGCCATGAAATCGCTCCACACAAAGTACTAAACCTTTTTCATGAGTCCCTGAATGTCTTCGTCACATTCGGTCATCGTATCTGTAGGTATCGCGTCACCGTACTTTATCACTATATTTCCCGGAGAGATCCATGTTTGACCTGCGTACGTAGAATGCGCAATACGTAAGACGGACGTCCGCACGCATTGCAAGCGATGCTAAGAAATTACTCTACCAGCTTCCTAGCAATTTATGGATACAAATTTCGGCCTAAAATACACAAAGTTTAGTCAAGCATTCAAAATCTCCGAGCTGAATGTACACATACCAAGCGGGTGAATTTTCCTGGCACCTAGAAGAACGCACGGATACACGACCTTTTTGTTGCGGATCGCCAACCTGAAGATCAAGGGCTTGAACTCTCCCACTTTCCCTGTCTTTGTGCGTACTCCTTCCGGGAATAGACCCTGTGGACAAGATGGAGAAGCGGATATTACACAGCCATATCATATGTAGGTTCAGACTGGAGGGCACCCGGGAGTGCTATTCAGTAGACAAACATAATCGAAACATGCAGGGATGAAAACGCAGATTTGTCTGCGCAGAAAAAAAAATTATCAACCGCTCACAGTGTATACACTCCAACACGTGCATAATATCATGTGATTGGGCCAGATGTATATTCTAGGCACTAGGTGTCCACGAATATGTCCACTGACGAAATACATGGTCTCCCATTTCCGAAATAACATATGCAATGAGTTTCGCACCATTGTGAAGTTGGATTTTTCCAGCCAAGCCGAGGATTCTTGTGCTGACAATCGGGCAGATTCCTTGTTGGTCTCGGTACTTTGTTGATCCTACAAGGCAACAAAATGTCCAAAATTGATGGTAGGCGCTCTGAAAAACTCTTAACTAGATAAATGCTAGCAGTCTAGGTGCATTGGACTCGGTAGCACGAAGACAAAGTGATACATGTGTACAGACACCGATTTGCATCGAGAACGGCCACTTCATAAAACCAAATATGTGACGAGAGAGGAAGAAATTACACTCACAAATAAAACGACAAGTTAGCACGGCTGCCGGCGATATAGAAATCCAAAATCCCATCAATCTCTTAATAACCAACTATATACCCTTCTATTCCAAACAGGTTTAGCGCGTTCAGCTAAAATATATTAATAAACTACAAATTACTGAACAAAGCCAGTCGCCCGAAAGAGACTGGGATAACATTCTACTCGCGCAACAAATCTGACGATGAAGAACAGTAATATAGTAGGTATAAAAACGGAATTCCCTGCATTTATCAATACATCGGATCGATATCAGCACATATACTACTCACCCACAACACATTAACTCAAATGTATCGCGAAAGGAAGAATAAGATCTAAACCCATCTCCATACATTCACCAGCACACAAAACATACATTGGGTTTCGCGAATTTTATGGGAATACCCCCCATCTTGCGGACCCACGCGCCAAACAAAGGAATTTTCACCACAAATTGCGCTACAATGACAGTCATATTTTCGTTATTCAGCTCGTCGACCCAGAAACAGTCCCACCTGATACCGAGATGCGTGAAAGACAGATATTATTGTGTGACATATATGTTTGGCACTTGCAGATTTCCAAATCCCGACAGTGAAGCTTTAGCTATTATACCGGGGTGTGCGGTGCTAACTACAAACGTCTTCTAAGTTTTAAGAATCGTCGGCAAATTCGCACTAAAGTGTGGTATGAAAATCGAGCGATATGTTTCAAATTTTGAGCGCTAACATAACTTACGCTGTGACGTGGTTGACGAAGAAAACGAAGTCCTTGGGGTTCTTTGGGACGTTGTGGAACTCGATATTGAGAATCGGCTTTTGTATAAACCTCAAAACCTGTAAATGGGGACAAAGACATGGAGCAGAATTCTCGAGAAAGGAAGAACGAACCTCACACGTATTTACAAAATGTGAATAACTGATATTCACATATTTTACCGATCTGGCAAAATAGGTACATGTGCATAATATCTAAATTTGAGCGTGCAACTCCCGAAGACAATCCTGAACTACGGCACACGGGCAATGACATGTGAACGTTTAAAATTCCATATTTTAAATGCGTAGTTTGGACAGACCTGCGAGACATCAAGTCGTTACAAATAGTAAGCCCGCAGTGCAAAAGGAGAAAGAGATCTCGAAAGGACATTGAAATACGCCAGCAGTTTAGATTTTACGTCTCTGTCTCACACAAATTGTAAACGTCCGGAATCGAGACAATAAAATACCTGCATAGTATCTAATCAAATATGTGACTTAACAGACGGGAGGAACACGTGCGGTGTACTCTGGCTAATCAGATACACACCCAACTACAAGCTTTAAAATGGATTCAACGGACACGCCCCCCTGTGGTGTACTTTTGAGATTTATAATAAAAGCATTTCACATTCTGCATCACCATTGGGCAATACT
>LUCW03001546.1:0-7500 GCA_001586965.3 Sphaeroforma sirkka | reverse complement strand
TTTGTAAATAGACATAATAACGTAAGTCACGTCAATACATTAGCTGATATGAATAAAGTTCCATCTGAAGAAAAGTTAAAAAAAGAAAAAGACTTATTGGATTTTGGAGATTGGCGGGAGGACCAAAATCTATAAGTAGTAGTTCGGAGATTATAAAATTTAGTTTATAATATCCTACATCTACTAATGTCTCAAATAGGTCCAAGTAGATGAGTCATACCAAATACTCAGGCTATTGGAGCCATCAAAGTGAATTTAGAACACTTTGGAAATATTGGAAAAAAGAGCTTGTACTAAATTATTTAAAATACAAATAAAACCAATGTATTATCTCAATTGATCTTGATATTTTAGACTGACCGGAGGTTGTATTTCTACAGTTCTTCATTAGTAAGTAAGTTTGAACAATTTTCTGCACTGTTGGTAAGCAGATCAGAAAGTTTAGTCACGTAGGAAGTAGGTGGCAAATAGGGAATTTCAGATCCATCAGGGTTTGTAGTCACCTGAGGAAACCCTTTTCGTTTATCTCGTGTGTTCTTATGTAAACGCTTATTACATTTCTTATTAAAGATACGAAGAAAGTCGCGAGATTCACGAAATGCATCGGAGGTTAGCCAAGCTACTGTCCCATCCATGAAACGGGTCTTGTAGTAAGTGCAACCGTCTTCGGATGTTTTGTCAATTATATCTTTGACTTGTGACTCAATAACTGGTACATCAGAATCAAATGAGCGAACGAATGAGAGTTTGGAGGTAGGGATACGGTGACTGCCTAGATTGGTTGCGCTAGTACCATCAGTATTATTCACTTCGTAAGTATCACTCTTCTCATCATGGTAGGAAATAACAAAGGGTCCGATTGTCTTAGAAGAGAGTTCGGTGACGTTGGCATTGTAATTTACGATGTTAATATAATCGCCAACTTTGAACTGAACAATATTCTTAGTGTTATCCCATCAGTCATACGCTTTAAGTAGGACACGATTTTTGTGCTCGAGTAAACAGGGGTGAACAACGTTCTGCATATGCTCGATCTTTTGTAGCCACAGAGTAACGTGTTTCTTGGGCACCGTTGTTACTATTACGGCCAAAGAAATAGTGAAACGGGAGTGTGCCAGTTTGAGGATTCATGCAGTTATTCATTTGAGTCTGAACCCATTTCAAATGATAAGGCCACATATCCTCAACGTCATCTAGTGCAGTACGCAATAGTTTCTTTAGTTCTCTATGACGTGTCTCATTTGCACCCTGCGTTTGAAGTTTACAAGGAACATCATGCCTTTGGGTCATGCCTGATACGAGTATGAGTGCCTCCATTACGTCGGTACAAAACTCACTACAGTTATCAGAACATAGTACTCGGGGGAACCCGAAGCCATTGAAGACGTGATAGCATAATTCTGCCACTGTTTGTGGACGTTTGTTCGGTATTGCATAAAGCAAGTTATAGCCCGAAGCCACACATAAGAAATGACAGATATATACATCGCCAGTATGCTTGGATCGCGGGAGTTTAACCAAATCGACTATGACTCGGCGCATCGGTTGGTCTTCTGTCACACTTTTTAGGGATGCCCAACCGTATCGCTTGATCTGGTTCTTTTCACAATCAGTACAGCGTCGGTATACTTCACGTATGGTTTCTTTCAGCGCCGGGTGATCAAGCCCTGAACGAATAGCAATTTTATAAGTATGCTCATATGCTCGATGCGTTAAATTATGTATAATTTTAACTCTACTTTCGAGCTCCTTTAAGTCAGTCAGATTCTGCGTAACGCTGGCTGGATGAACCATAGTCCTGTTGGAAAGGGCAATCTCGGTATCAGGAGGGGTAGACTCCTGAGGTACATAATTGACAACATTGGATTGTTGAAGTATCTTCTTCAGTTGTTTCGCAACTACTGGCTGTTCTTTAAGCAGCGCTTTAAGTAGTCGAGTGCGAGCTTCAGGTTCTCTTAGAGTTTTGAGTCTTTGATCCATGGTCTTAGCTAGTTCCATGTTTTTACGATCTAATGTCGATTCAATCGGCATTACCTCGACTGCAATCTTGTTGGGTGCATGTGTTGTACGAGTCTTGAGCTTTTGTTCAAACTCTTTAGACTCCTCTAGTTTAGCTAAGAATTCGGTTGAGGGTTTCCACTTAGTGGTACCTGCAGGACCGATGCGACAAACAATGGTGTGTTTCCAAGGTGTCTTCTTAATAGAATAGGATCTGTAGAAATACGGCCTCCGGTCAGTCTAAAATATCAAGATCAATTGAGATAATACATTGGTTTTTTTTTATTTGTATTTTAAATAATTTAGTACAAGCTCTTTTTCCAATATTTCCAAAGTGTTCTAAATTCACTTTGATGGCTCCAATAGCCTGAGTATTTGGTATGACTCATCTACTTGGACCTATTTGAGACATTAGTAGATGTAGGATATTATAAACTAAATTTTATAATCTCCGAACTACTACTTATAGATTTTGGTTCTCCCGCCAATCTCCAAATCCAATAAGTCTTTTTTTTTTTTTTTAAACTTTTCTTCAGATGGAACTTTATTTATATCAGCTAATGTATTAACGTGACTTACGTTATTATGTCTATTTACAAATTAGGCAAGTGGTCATGAACACTTAGTACTTCTAGTGAAAATTATTCAATAAAGAACAGCTAGAGGTACGCCCTGTGTGATCGAGGATATTTAGGCTCTTAACAAGAGGCGGTCCCGATCATTCTTACACAAGCTACCACTGCTAAATCTAACTGACTAAATTGTATTTTAGTTTAATATAGTTTGAAACCTAGTAATTTCCATCGAAGTTTACATATTTTTCAGTTAAATAGTAGTTACAGTAGTGTACTGCTTCTAGACTGTCTGACATCGATTTACTATCCAGCAAATACTATGGCTAAGGGTACTTCTAAAGGCAAGGGAGCCGCTAGGCTCTAAGCCTGCTAAGCCTGCCGAGGTTCCTGAGATCCCTGTGGAAACACCTAGCCTGTCTGGAGTTGAGCCTGCCGAGGATACTGTTGGGGAAGCAAATTCTGAGGTTGGTACAGAGGATTATTCTGAGGATGACTCGTCGGATCCTAAAGCCTTGGAAGAAGAGGTATCTACTACCGCGGAAAGGCTCGCCAGCGTCCGTGTATCACCTAGGAGTGAAGCTCAGGACCCCAGCTTGCCCCTGACCACGTGCCGTCAAATATTGGGGATAAACGTCGAAGGCTGGAAAATTCGTGGATACGAATGTCGGGGGCATTATAACTCCACATCTAAAGGACACTCCAGCACAAATCCGGCGTGAAAAGGAAGTATTGGACCTGTCCGAAAATTTCGGTTTCGCCATCGATGGAGAAGCCATTCCATTCAGCTCAAATCTTGGGGCCGAAGCTGAGGACGCCATAACTCGACAACGAGTGGTTGGATCCTCTCAATCTCGACGCCAATTGAACCGCACTGAAGCGCTCTTGAAGGAGCTAGCGGCAGCAGCAGTTGTGGACCCCTCTATCGTGTCCCACTTGGCTGATATTCTTCCTATACCGAAGAAGAAAAAAAAATTCGGGCCGTGTTTCGAACCCGAGACCTACTGGTTTACCAGCCAGTATATTTACCACTAAGCCAATTACCACTGGCGAGAGAGATAATATTTCAAAATTTAATCTCTATAGCTCTGATGCTACCATTGACCATCCTCTTGACAAACCTAACACTGTCAGAGGATATGATCGTATGGAACTCGATGAGGCTTACCATCCTCGTAATATCGACCCTCATTTGCCAACTAACCCTGGTAATCACGATTTTGGCAATCGCTACACCAGTACCTCGTTAGAGAGTTCCCGCTCTAATCCTGAGGATGAGGAAGTGAGAACCAGACATACTCGTCTCAGGCTATTGCGCTCTGGTATGCAAGTCCTTGAGGACCGTCTATTGAATGACTCTGACCTTGACGATAGGAAAGCGGATAACATTCGCTATCTAATCGATAACAAGAGAAAGGAAATAGACACCATCTTGGCACTAACAGCCCGTAGCACTGAGCATGAGCCTCGTGAACACTTAGAACCAAGCTTTATAAAGCAGCTAGGTAACGCGCAGGCTGAGGTCGATTTCTCTACTAATGAGAGTACAGTGGAGACACTGAAGGCCTTCGACCAACTTAAGGAGTCTGCCAGCCTTAGGGATAAGCAGATGATGAATGCCTTTATTCATTTCTGTGAGCCAGGTGAATGGCGAACTATCTTGAAGGCTCATGAGCCCAACTGGAAAGCCCTACCCTGGCACCAGTTGCGTGATAATATACTTAACACCTTTTTTTGAAGATGCACGTGACCGTGAACTTCTAGAGTCTCGCAAGTTCTTTGCGAACGATACCACTATTCGAGGTGCTCTAGCTCATATGACACATATGAATACTCGGATGGGTGGTCGTACCTATACTGGCGAATATT
The DNA here is from genome assembly GCA_001586965.3 of Sphaeroforma sirkka. NCBI lineage: Eukaryota > Ichthyosporea > Ichthyophonida > Sphaeroforma > Sphaeroforma sirkka. The sequence goes on along the minus strand of LUCW03001546.1, from coordinate 3,061 downwards.
TATTAATTTGTCAGATGATGGAGACTCTGGGAGCTAACCTCTTTAAGAAAGTCAATGATGACATCATCGCCTATGGTGATTTGCGATCTATGCCTTGGTCTGTCTTTGAGGAGATAGTACACAAGCATACCAATTCCTCTACTAGAGTACTTAGTACCACGAGCTACACCCAGCCCACTAAGCGAAACGCAGTAGAGACTAATACTGCGCGTAGTACTAAGAAACCTCGCACTACTACTGGAGGGGTACTGGCTCTACTTCTACCGAACCGAAAGGTGATAAGAAGGTGAGAGCGCCTTGCAAGAAGTGTGGTTACAACCTCACAAAACATAATGGCAAGTGGAATGGTAGACACGACCCTGTTAAGTGTGCACCAGGCAAGCCAGATTTTGGACACTATATGAAAGAGTGTGCTACTTGCAAGGGTACTAACGGTTGGCACAAAGAGGATTGCAAGGACTTACCAGACGTCCAAGTTAAGCACTGACAGTACCATATGTGCGCACTAGAGCAAGATTATGAAAAAATGTTCAATAAAATCCATACCAAAGGAGATGAACGTATCTTTCAAGCAGTTTTCGTAAATGGAGAAAAAGTTATGGCACTATTTGATCCAGGGGCTGAAGTCTCTGCTATCTCACACCGAGTAGCCTACGCTACAGATATGGCTGTCCATTACGAAACAACTGATTTAATCTTGGGAAATGGCAAAGTTACTACTTGCGAACAAGCCATTGACTATGCACACATAATGCTGTCAGATAGAAGAGAAGTGAAGACTCACCTAATCGTTACTGACATGTCTCAGAAATACGATTTAATTATAGGTATGACTGATCTTCTCAGTTTAGGTATAACACTCACTGGTCTGCCTAATGGGCTGACCCGAATAAAGATCAGTCAGATGATAATATGTTAAAGATACCTAAACCTCCGGAAGGTGAAGCAAAGGATATGATTCCGCACTTCACCGATATAATTATGGACTTAATTATACAAAACAGGAAGATTGCAACAACTGACTGGTGTATGTTTAAGTTCTCTAATGGGTACGTTAGACTTGACTTAACAATCGTCGACTTCTCTAAGTTAAAGTGTCCTTCACATAACTACGTGAGTTGGAGACACAAAGACGTTGCCAAAACCCAAATCGAAGATTGGTTAAAACAGGGTCTAATTGAAATCAATTATGATGCAACCCCAGTTAACTTAGCTCTCTTAGCGGTCGATCAATATAAATCTGATGGAACGTTTAGTAAAACAAGAGTAGTACTAGACCTGTGGCCAATCAACAAACTAATTCCGCAACATAGTTTTCCCTTACCTAAGATAAGCGAGATATTACGCAAAATGGAGGTGCGACTATCTTTTCAAGATAGACTTAAAAAGCTGCATTCCATCAACTACAGATATATATCAGCCTCATAGGAAATACTTTTCCTTTACTTGGCAAGGTAAGAAGTACCAGTTTAAAGGTGCACCTGAAGGCTTACACATGTTACCTTCTTTCTTCCAACAAGTTATGATGGAACTATTTGCGGACCTGTCGTATAACGTATCAGTCTATTTAGATGATATAGTTATCTTTACAAAGACAGCACATGAACATGCTAAACTCGTTAAAGAAGTCTTAAAGCGACTTAATCATGCTAAACTTAAGATTAACGAAGACAAGTGTTCTTTTGCTAAAGATACTATACACTTACTTGGCTACAAAGTATCTGCAGCAGGGGTAGAAATTGATCCTGGCAAGAAACAGTTTCTGTTGGATTTATCAACACCAATTACTGGAAGAGATGTGAACTCTGTGTGTGGGTTTGTTAACTTCTTCTCGGATTCGGTACCGCATCTTTCTCATTACTTAAAGCCTTTCAGTCACCTACGGCTGCACAAAGGACCTTTGGGAAAGCTTTGGACTAAAGAATGTGATGATGCATTTAAACTAGTCAAAAGTAAAGTAATGGACGCACCCATCATGCAGTACCCTGTGGATGGTGTCCCATTCCAAGTAGCAACCGACGCTTCAGATCGAGCGGTAGGTGGAGTGCTTTACCAAACGATAAATGGTAAACCGCGCTACATACAATTCTTTAGCAAGAGTTATAATAAGAGTCAACGGAATTACCCTACCGTTAAACAAGAGCTCCTTGCTATAGTTATTGCGCTAAGACAGTTTAAAGACTACCTTTATGGAAGTTAATTCACTGTCGCCTGTGATCAAAAGTCTTTAACATACTTAAAAGATATGAACCCTGATTCACAGTTGGTGAGCCGCTGGCATGACATTATTGCCAAGTTCGCTTTTAATATAACACACATTCCAGGAATACATAACCATCTTCCTGACATGCTCTCTCGACTTGTGCCCGACTACCAGAAAATAGTCAAAGAGTTATTAGCAACCGATTGGATGCTAAATAAGAAATGGTTTAACCTCGCTCAATCACGATGGGGTCCATTTACTGTTGATATGTTCGCCGCAGAACATAACAAAAATGTTTCTGAATATAGGTCGTTGACTCATCCTAAAGGTGATGCATTTCAGCTTGACTTATCAAAGCATAATGCGTGGGGGCTAACCCACCTTGTCAACTTATCGCACAGTTGTTAAATTATGTTAATATTACTAAATCTACCATTACGCTGTGTTGTCCCTTACGTAACTCCGACCCATGGATACGTGATTTAATTAATATGATTCAAGACGAACCTATTTATGTCGACCGTGAAACCGACACGTTCTTGTATCAGGGATCCCTATTCTATTAAGAAGACGCCTTGGAAACACACCATTGTTTGTCGCATCGGTCCTGCAGGTACCACTAAGTGGAAACCCTCAACCGAATTCTTAGCCAAACTAGAGGAGTCTAAAAGAGTTTGAACAAAGCTCAAGACTCATTGTACAACACATGCACCCAACAAGATTGCAGTCGAGGTAATGCCGATTGAAACGGCATTAGATCGTAAAAAACATGGGACTAGCTAAGGCCATGGATCAAGACTCAAAACTCTAAGAGAACCCACAAGAGCTCACTTGCTCAACTACTTAAAAGCGCTGTAA
>LUCW03001545.1:0-22251 GCA_001586965.3 Sphaeroforma sirkka | reverse complement strand
ATATATATATTTCAAACCTGGATAAAAAACTGAAAATATGCGTTAACATAATATTCGCATCGAGAGTTTCCAACGTTTGTTCCCACAATTTGTTCGACTATTTGATTGTAAACATATTTGGCGTGGAATCGGGCGTTGCTCACGGTTGTTCCGGATACACATTTAATAGCACGCCTGACTATATACTAGTAGAGAGAATATAATAATACCTGAGCGATATGGTGGGAGGCGATTCCACCGAACGAGCGGTCCTTTTTAGTTTTGCATTATAATAAACCTATGTGAAAGCTATCGCAGGTTGTTTCCCCCTGGAGACCGTACCGGCGCCGCAGAGTTTATATGGTTTTCATCTCAGAGTACATATTGATTACATGACCCCTCTACTACTAGAGAAGAATGAAAATATGGCTGAACGGACTAATAATGTCCGTAGGACTTGATTATGTATGTATTTATTTAGTATGTACATACATATGTACATTTTTTCTGGAGATTATTTATAAAAAAAATTATATATACAGTTGCTATGTAAATGCTGTATCACAGTATTTATCATAGCCTCCTAAATTGACAATTGTACAATTTATTTACATATTTATGCATTTACGTAATTTTTATATAGTTTTCTATTTTAATAAAAACAAAAAAGTATTTACATACGTACAACCGACTGCCACGGCGGCACCGACGGCGACAACGTACGATCATTTTGGTTGTCATCATAGTAACGATGACGCTGTAATAATTTTATTCACACATACTTGAAGTCAAGCAGAGGCCGAGCGCACTCGTGACTCGTCCCCGGCCCCACTGACCACTCTGAGAGGGCCGAGGCCCGAGGCCCGAGGGGCAAGGGCTTCTAAATATTTACATACTACATAGATATGTACATACTCTATCTCTGAGCCTAGCCCGGGCTTCTAAATATTTACATACTACATAGATATGTACATACTTCTCATCTCTGAGCTTAGCCCGCACTGTCCACCCCAGGGGCCCAGAGAGGCCAGACCGCCAAGAGCCCAAGAGGCTTCCTGCCCTCTGGGGTCTGGGGAGTCCGGGAGTCTGGGGCTCTGGGACTCTGAGTCTGGGATTAATAACATAAGAGGCAAGGTGCCAAGGCGCCAAGGCCGTAAGAAGAGCCTCGCTCTGTCTCAGCCAGCTCGCAAGAAGAGAAGACTAGAAAGTCAAGGCCTCTGCCATATCTCTGTCTCAGCCTCTCACAGGGTTCTCCAGGAGTCGAGGCTCTCAGCCAGCTGTCTCAGACTCCCAGAGAGTCACTCTCAGGAGGTCTCAGCCTTTCAGGACTTCATGTCTCCTCTGTTCCAGGCACAGTGTGAGACTGTGAGTGTCTCTCTCTCACTCATTCAGCATTTTTCTCAACACAGCGTCAAAGTCTTCATGGTCTCACTAGACTATGAGGGAGGGAATCAGGCTGACAGGGAAAGAGTCGACTTATAGATGATAGTGGTAGAGTACATAATACACAACACACTATATTACAGATTACAGAATACAGATTGTACCAATATAAAAAAGTTGAAAACCCCAACCCAAATTGAGCACGGCAGATTCGGGAATTCGGGCCCTTGTCTCCTCTGTGCATATGTAGGCTACTAAACATATAAATAAATGTACTCTCCCTACTATTTAAGCTGGTTTTAGGGGTTGTGCTTGTAAAATCATAAATAGTACTAGAGTAGTTCCTCTCTACTCTAGTAGAGTAGTAGAGAGAAGTAGCTAGTACTAAGTACATCGTGTAGCTATTAAATATCCATTTACTCTCTCTACTACTACTCTGAGAGAAAGGGAGAGTAGAACAGAGGGATGAAGCCTGAGACTGAGAGTTTACTAAAATGTAGGACAGGTGTGTAGGAGACTAGGAGTGTAGGCCTGTACATAGGTTGTAGCCCTGTAGAGTCACTCTTTAATCTCTCTCTAGAGTCTCTACTAGAGAGTGTGTGTGTAAGGCCATAGGCTCGTCTCGCAGACTCACTCATGTAAACTTCGATGGAAATTACTAGGTTTCAAACTATAATAAACTAAAATACAATTTAGTCAGTTAGGATTTAGCAGTGATAGCTTGTGTAAGAATGATCGGGACTGCCTCTTGTTAAGAGCCTAAATATCCTCGATCACACAGGGCGTACCTCTAGCTGTTCTTTATTGAATAATTTTCACTAGAAGTACTAAGTGTTCATGACCACTTGCCTAATTTGTAAATAGACATAATAACGTAAGTCACGTCAATACATTAGCTGATATGAATAAAGTTCCATCTGAAGAAAAGTTAAAAAAAAGAAAAAGACTTATTGATTTTGGAGATTGGCGGGAGGACCAAAATCTATAAGTAGTAGTTCGGAGATTATAAAATTTAGTTTATAATATCCTACATCTACTAATGTCTCAAATAGGTCCAAGTAGATGAGTCATACCAAATACTCAGGCTATTGGAGCCATCAAAGTGAATTTAGAACACTTTGGAAATATTGGAAAAAGAGCTTGTACTAAATTATTTAAAATACAAATAAAAACCAATGTATTATCTCAATTGATCTTGATATTTTAGACTGACCGGAGGTTGTATTTCTACAGTTCTTCATTAGTAAGTAAGTTTGAACAAATTTTTCTGCACTGTTGGTGAATTCAGAAAGTTTAGTCACGTAGGAAGTAAAGAGGCTATAAATAAACGATAATAATTCCAGCCAATGTAATCCCACCATACTTTCTCTGTTTTTCTCGTCCTTTTTTTTTGTTTCCAGCTTTTGAGATTTTTTGTAATACATAAACGAACAAAACAAGCCAACTAAATTCTAAAGGCATCGGACGTTTGAAGCTTCTGTCCATCCTGAAACAAATCCAAAATCAGTCCATAAATGATTTTTTGTCAACTTTTGGCGCCAAGAATCCATAAGTTTACATACAGAATCAAATAAGCCCGATTAATCTGAGATCGATTTTTGAATATGCCCTGAGCGAGCGAAGCAAGTGACTTTTGATTAATTTGAGAGGGGGAAAGAAGGAAAAAGGAGGGCCAATTGGAGAGCGATGCCCTCCCATGCTGTTGATCATACAATAAAGATAAGAACTGATGACACACTGTGTAAAATATTTCTTGTATTAATATAATGATGTAAATACAAACATTAGAACACTGATATATGGTTGTTTGTTTCACTGTCATCTGCTGCTCTTAGTCCCTGCAATATATACTAGTTCGAGAATAGTAATATCAATACACAGTGCTGCCTTATGCCTAGATTTGGTATATCACGGTGGCCCTATGGAACTGCAAGATCATAGCGACTATAATAGTGAAGAGACTGAGAGCGATGCAAACCGATGATAGAGTGAATGTACTCAAGGATTTGAGTTTAAATCTAGCAGACAAATCGAATTTCAAATCATGTGAATGCATATTCCTATGGTGAGTATGATGTTAGTGAGCCAACCCCCTGTACGCATATGGCGGCACTTCTTCAAGGATGCTTTTCATATTTAAATTAGAGATAATATTATTTATTTCAAAAATGACAAGTATGTATGTTACAATGTATGAAAATATGGTATGGCTCTCATAGTCGCTCATCGATATTCGAATGTCACGCTTATTAATTAAAAATTTGGCAATTATTTTGAGATGACATCTTCATAGATAGTGCAGACGATCATATAGCTGTTAGTAGAGTACTAAGAAAGTATTTTTATAAAACGCGTACGAAGGCACATACTTGCACAACAAACACTATACAAATGTATATCAGCTATATATTACTATGATATTAATCACTTTGACCGTTCTGGTTTGTGCCAGTACTTGTGGGTAGTGGTTGTGGTATACTGTGTTTGGTTATATGTAGCCGTCTTCGAGTTGCATTACATCTCTCACGCCCTATGTACATTCTGTAGAAATACGGCCTCCGGTCAGTCTAAAATATCAAGATCAATTGAGATAATACATTGGTTTTTATTTGTATTTTAAATAATTTAGTACAAGCTCTTTTTCCAGTATTTCCAAAGTGTTCTAAATTCACTTTGATGGCTCCAATAGCCTGAGTATTTGGTATGACTCATCTACTTGGACCTATTTGAGACATTAGTAGATGTAGGATATTATAAACTAAATTTTATAATCTCCGAACTACTACTTATAGATTTTGGTCCTCCGCCAATCTCCAAAATCCAATAAGTCTTTTTTTCTTTTTTTAACTTTTCTTCAGATGGAACTTTATTTATATCAGCTAATGTATTAACGTGACTTACGTTATTATGTCTATTTACAAATTAGGCAAGTGGTCATGAACACTTAGTACTTCTAGTGAAAATTATTCAATAAAGAACAGCTAGAGGTACGCCCTGTGTGATCGAGGATATTTAGACTCTTAACAAGAGTCAGTCCTGTAGAAATACGGCCTCCGGTCAGTCTAAAATATCAAGATCAATTGAGATAATATATTGGTTTTATTTGTATTTTAAATAATTTAGTACAAGCTCTTTTTCCAATATTTCCAAAGTGTTCTAAATTCACTTTGATGGCTCCAATAGCCTGAGTATTTGGTATGACTCATCTACTTGGACCTATTTGAGACATTAGTAGATGTAGGATATTATAAACTAAATTTTATAATCTCCGAACTACTACTTATAGATTTTGGTCCTCCCGCCAATCTCCAAAATCCAATAAGTCTTTTTTTCTTTTTTTTAACTTTTCTTCAGATGGAACTTTATTTATATCAGCTAATGTATTAACGCGGCTTACGTTATTATGTCTATTTACAAATTAGGCAAGTGGTCATGAACACTTAGTACTTCTAGTGAAAATTATTCAATAAAGAACAGCTAGAGGTACGCCCTGTGTGATCGAGGATATTTAGGCTCTTAACAAGAGGCAGTCCTGATCATTCTTACACAAGCTACCACTGCTAAATCCTAACTGACTAAATTGTATTTTAGTTTAATATAGTTTGAAACCTAGTAATTTCCATCGAAGTTTACATATTTTTTTCAGTTAACTAGTAGTTACAGTAGTGTACTGCTTCTAGACTGTCTGACATCGATTTACTATCCAGCAAATACTATGGCTAAGGGTACTTCTAAAGGCAAGGGAGCCGCTAGCTCTAAGCCTGCTAAGCCTGCCGAGGTTCCTGAGGTCCCTGTGGAAACACCTAGCCTGTCTGGAGTTGAGCCTGCCGAGGATACTGTTGGGGAAGCAAATTCTGAGGTTGGTACAGAGGATTATTCTGAGGATGACTCGTCGGATCCTAAAGCCTTGGAAGAAGAGGTATCTACTACCGCGGAAAGGCTCGCCAGCGTCCGTGTATCACCTAGGAGTGAAGCTCAGGACCCCAGCTTGCCCCCCCCTGACCACGTGCCGTCAAATATTGGGGATAAACGTCGAAAGGCTGGAAAATTCGTGGATACGAATGTCGGGGGGCATTATAACTCCACATCTAAAGGACACTCCAGCACAAATCCGGCGTGAAAAGGAAGTATTGGACCTGTCCGAAAATTTCGGTTTCGCCATCGATGGAGAAGCCATTCCATTCAGCTCAAATCTTGGGGCCGAAGCTGAGGACGCCATAACTCGACAACGAGTGGTTGGATCCTCTCAATCTCGACGCCAATTGAACTGCACTGAAGCGCTCTTGAAGGAGCTAGCGGCAGCAGCAGTTGTGGACCCCTCTATCGTGTCCCACTTGGCTGATATTCTTCCTATACCGAAGAAAAAAAAATCGGGCCGGGTTTCGAACCCGAGACCTACTGGTTTACCAGCCAGTATGTTTACCACTATGCCAATTACCACTGGCGAGAGAGATAATATTTCAAAATTTAATCTCTATAGCTCTGATGCTACCATCGACCATCCTCTTGACAAACCTAACCCTGTCAGAGGATATGATCGTATGGAACTCGATGAGGCTTACCATCCTCGTAATATCGACCCTCATTTGCCAACCAACCCTGGTAATCACGATTTTGGCAATCGCTACACCAGTACCTCGTTAGAGAGTTCCCGCTCTAATCCTGAGGATGAGGAAGTGAGAACCAGACATACTCGTCTCAGGCTATTACGCTCTGGTATGCAAGTCCTTGAGGACCGTCTATTGAATGACTCTGACCTTGACGATAGGAAAGCGGATAACATTCGCTATCTAATCGATAACAAGAGAAAGGAAATAGACACCATCTTGGCACCAGCAGCCCGTAGCACTGAGCATGAGCCTCGTGAACACTTAGAACCAAGCTTTATAAAGCAGCTAGGTAACGCGCAGGCTGAGGTCGATTTCTCTACTAATGAGAGTACAGTGGAGACACTGAAGGCCTTCGACCAACTTAAGGAGTCTGCCAGCCTTAGGGATAAGCAGATGATGAATGCCTTTATTCATTTCTGTGAGCCAGGTGAATGGCGAACTATCTTGAAGGTTCATGAGCCCAACTGGAAAGCCCTACCCTGGCACCAGTTGCGTGATAATATACTTAACACCTTTTTTTGAAGATGCACGTGACCGTGAACTTCTAGAGTCTCGCAAGTTCTTTGCGAACGATACCACTATTCGAGGTGCTCTAGCTCATATGACACATATGAATACTGGATGGGTGGTCGTACATATACTGGCGAATATTTATTAATTTGTCAGATGATGGAGACTCTGGGAGCTAACCTCTTTAAGAAAGTCAATGATGACATCATCGCCTATGGTGATTTGCGATCTATGCCTTGGTCTGTCTTTGAGAAGATAGTACACAAGCATACCAATTCCTCTACTAGAGTACTTAGTACCACGAGCTACACCCAGCCCACTAAGCGAAACGCAGTAGAGACTAATACTGCGCGTAGTACTAAGAAAACCTCGCACTACTACTGGAGGGGGGTACTGGCTCTACTTCTACCGAACCGAAAGGTGATAAGAAGGTGAGAGCGCCTTGCAAGAAGTGTGGTTACAACCTCACAAAACGTAATGGCAAGTGGAATGGTAGACACGACCCTGTTAAGTGTGCACCAGGCAAGCCAGATTTTGGACACTATATGAAAGAGTGTGCTACTTGCAAGGGTACTAACGGTTGGCACAAAGAGGATTGCAAGGACTTACCAGACGTCCAAGTTAAGCACTGACAGTACCATATGTGCGCACTAGAGCAAGATTATGAGAAAAATGTTCAATAAAATCTATACCAAAGGAGATGAACGTATCTTCAAACAGTTTTCGTAAATGGAGAAAAAAGTTATGGCACTATTTGATCCAGGGGCTGAAGTCTCTGCTATCTCATGCCGAGTAGCCTACGCTACAGATATGGCTGTCCATAACGAAACAACTGATTTAATCTTGGGAAATGGCAAAGTTACTACTTGCGAACAAGCCATTGACTATGCACACATAATGCTGTCAGATAGAAGAGAAGTGAAGACTCACCTAATCGTTACTGACATGTCTCAGAAATACGATTTAATTATAGGTATGACTGATCTTCTCAGTTTAGGTATAACACTCACTGGTCTGCCTAATGGGCTAGAACCCGAATAAAGATCAGTCAGATGATAATATGTTAAAGATACCTAAACCTCCGGAAGGTGAAGCAAAGGATATGATTCCGCACTTCACCGATATAATTATGGACTTAATTATACAAAACAGGAAGATTGCAATAACTGACTGGTGTATGTTTAAGTTCTCTAATGGGTACGTTAGACTTGACTTAACAAACGTCGACTTCTCTAAGTTAAAGTGTCCTTCACATAACTACGTGAGTTGGAGACACAAAGACGTTGTCAAAACCCAAATCGAAGATTGGTTAAAACAGGGTCTAATTGAAATCAATTATGATGCAACCCCAGTTAACTTAGCTCTCTTAGCGGTCGATCAATATAAATCTGATGGAACGTTTAGTAAAAAACAAGAGTAGTACTAGACCTGTCGCCAATCAACAAACTAATTCCGCAACATAGTTTTCCCTTACCTAAGATAAGCGAGATACTACGCAAAATGGAGGGTGCGACTATCTTTTCCAAGATAGACTTAAAAGCTGCATTCCATCAACTACAGATATATGAGCCTCATAGGAAATACTTTTCCTTTACTTGGCAAGGTAAGAAGTACCAGTTTAAAGGTGCACCTGAAGGCTTACACATGTTACCTTCTTTCTTCCAACAAGTTATGATGGAACTATTTGCGGACCTGTCGTATAACGTATCAGTCTATTTAGATGATATAGTTATCTTTACAAAGACAGCACATGAACATGCTAAACTCGTTAAAGAAGTCTTAAAGCGACTTAATCATGCTAAACTTAAGATTAACGAAGACAAGTGTTCTTTTGCTAAAGATACTATACACTTACTTGGCTACAAAGTATCTGCAGCAGGGGTAGAAATTGATCCTGGCAAGAAACAGTTTCTGTTGGATTTATCAACACCAATTACTGGAAGAGATGTGAACTCTGTGTGTGGGTTTGTTAACTTTTCTCGGATTCGGTACCGCATCTTTCTCATTACTTAAAGCCTTTCAGTCACCTACGGCTGCACAAAGGACCTTTGGGAAAGCTTTGACTAAAGAATGTGATGATGCATTTAAACTAGTCAAAAGTAAAGTAATGGACGCACCCATCATGCAGTACCCTGTGGATGGTGTCCCATTCCAAGTAGCAACCGACGCTTCAGATCGAGCGGTAGGTGGAGTGCTTTACCAAACGATAAATGGTAAACCGCGCTACATACAATTCTTTAGCAAGAGTTATAATAAGAGTCAACGGAATTACCCTACCGTTAAACAAGAGCTCCTTGCTATAGTTACTGCGCTAAGACAGTTTAAAGACTACCTTTATGGAAGTTACTTTACTGTCGCCTGTGATCAAAAGTCTTTAACATACTTAAAAGATATGAACCCTGATTCACAGTTGGTGAGCCGCTGGCATGACATTATTGCCAAGTTCGCTTTTAATATAACACACATTCCAGGAATACATAACCATCTTCCTGATATGCTCTCGACTTGTGCCCGACTACCAGAAAACAGTCAAAGAGTTATTAGCAACCGATTGGATGCTAAATAAGAAATGGTTTAACCTCGCTCAATCACGATGGGGTCCATTTACTGTTGATATGTTCGCCGCAGAACATAACAAACAGGTTTCTGAATATAGGTCGTTGACTCATCCTAAAGGTGATGCATTTCAGCTTGACTTATCAAAGCATAATGCGTGGGCTAACCCACCTTGTCAACTTATCGCACAGTTGTTAAATTATGTTAATATTACGAAATCTACCATTACGCTGTGTTGTCCCTTACGTAACTCCGACCCATGGATACGTAATTTAATTAATATGATTCAAGACGAACCTATTTATGTCGACCGTGAAACCGACACGTTCTTGTATCAGGGATCCTATTCTATTAAGAAGACGCCTTGGAAACACACCATTGTTTGTCGCATCGGTCCTGCAGGTACCACTAAGTGGAAACCCTCAACCGAATTCTTAGCTAAACTAGAGGAGTCTCCAAAGAGTTTGAACAAAAGCTCAAGACTCGTACAACACATGCACCCAACAAGATTGTAGTCGAGGTAATGCCGATTGAAACGGCATTAGATCGTAAAAAAACATGGAACTAGCTAAGGCCATGGATCAAAGACTCAAAACTCTAAGAGAACCTGAAGCTCGCACTCAACTACTTAAAGCGCTGCTTAAAGAACAGCCAGGAGTTGCGAAACAACTGAAGAAGATACTTCAACAATCCAATGTTGTCAATTATGTATCTCAGGACTCTACCCCTCCTGATACTGAGGTTGCCCTTTCCAACAGGACTATGGTTCATCCAGCCAGCGTTACGCAGAATCTGACTGACTTAGAGGAGCTCGAAAGTAGAGTTAAAATTATACATAATTTAACGCATCGAGCATATGAGCATACTTATAAAATGGCTATTCGTGCAGGGCTTGATCACCCGGCGCTGAAAGAAACCATACGTGAAGTATACCGACGCTGTACTGATTGTGAAAAGAACCAGATCAAGCGATACGGTTGGGCACCCCTAAAAAGTGTGACAGAAGACCAACCGATGCGCCGAGTCATAGTCGATTTGGTTAAACTCCCGCGATCCAAGCATACTGGCGATGTATATATCTGTCATTTCTTATGTGTGGCTTCGGGCTATAACTTGCTTTATGCAATACCGAACAAACGTCCACAAACAGTGGCAGAATTATGCTATCACGTCTTTAATGACTTCGGTTTCCCTGAGTACTATGTTCTGATAACGGTAGTGAGTTTTGTACCGACGTAATGGAGGCACTTATACTCGTATCAGGCATGACCCATAGGCGTGGTGTTCCTTACAAACCTCAAACGCAGGGTGCAAATGAGACACGTCATAGAGAACTTAAGAAACTCTTGCGTACCGCACTTAGACGACGTTGAGGATATGTGGCCTTATCATTTGAAATGGGTTCAGACTCAAATGAATAACTGCATGAATCCTCAAACTGGAACACTCCTGTTTCACTATTTCTTTGGCCGCTATAGTGAATTACAAGCAACGTTTGATAAACTGCGCCTGAGAAACACGCTACCCCGTGGCTTCAAAAAAGATCGAGCATATGCAGAACGTTGTTTACCCCTGTTTACTCGAGCACAAGAATCGCGTCCTACTTAAAGCGTATGACCGATGGAATAACACTAAGAACATTGTTCAGTTCAAAGTCGGCGATTATGTTAACATTATAAATCGAAACGCCAACGTTACCGAACTCTCTTCTAAGACGATAGGACCTTTTGTTATTTCCTACCATGATGAGAAGAGTGATACTTACGAAGTGAATAACATTGATGGTACTAGCGCAACCAATCTAGGCACTCACCGTATCCCTACCTCCGAACTCTCATTCGCTCGCTCATTTGATTCTGATATACCAGTTATGGAGTCACAAGTCAAAGATATAATTGATAAAACATCCGAAGATTGCCACACTTACTACAAGACCCGTTTCATGGATGGGACAGTAGCTTGGCTAACCTCCGATGCATTTCTGTGAATCTCGCGACTTTCTTCTTTTCTTACTAAATAAGAAATGGAATAAGCGTTTACATAAGAACACACGAGATAAACGAAAAGGGTTTCCACAGGTGACTACAAACCCTGACGGATCTGAAATTCCTATTTGCCACCTACTTCCTACGTGACTAAACTTTCTGATCTGCTTACCAACAGTGCAGAAAATTGTTCAAACTTACTTACTAATGAAGAACAGCCTTTGGCTAATACCTTACCAAATAATAAACGTAAGGCGCCTACATCGGAAATGGTTACTGGACCAAATACTAAACGACATAGAGTACAACATGAGTCTTGAACTCGTACATATAGGCACATACTTACTACTGATAAGTCATGACCGAAACCGTTTTTTACTTTGGTTTTCGCTTTACCAACTAGATCGTATCTTAACGTACGTTCTGTAGTTCTAAAAGCTACTGGGGCTATGTAGAAATACGGCCTCCGGTCAGCCTGCAGGTAAAATATCAAGATCAATTGAGATAATATATTGGTTTTATTTGTATTTTTAAATAATTTAGTACAAGCTCTTTTTCCAATATTTCCAAAGTGTTCTAAATTCACTTTGATGGCTCCAATAGCCTGAGTATTTGGTATGACTCATCTACTTGGACCTATTTGAGACATTAGTATGTAGTAGGATATTATAAACTAAATTTTATAATCTCCGAACTACTACTTATAGATTTTGGTCCTCCCGCCAATCTCCAAAATCCAATAAGTCTTTTTTCTTTTTTTTAACTTTTCTTCAGATGGAACTTCTTTATTTATATCAGCTAATGTATTAACGCGGCTTACGTTATTATGTTCTATTTACAAATTAGGCAAGTGGTCATGAACACTTAGTACTTCTAGTGAAAATTATTCAATAAAAGAACAGCTAGAGGTACGCCCTGTGTGATCGAGGATATTTTAGGCTCTTAACAAGAGGCAGTCCCGATCATTCTTACACAAGCTACCACTGCTAAACTCTAACTGACTAAATTGTATTTTAGTTTAATATGGTAGTTTGAAAACCTAGTAATTTCCATCGAAGTTTACAGTCCCGACTCAAACCTATCTTAAAGAGGATAGCACAAGCCACCACTGCATAAACTTAACTGACTAAATTGTATTTTGAATATAGTTTTTTATCATTGATTGTTGAAGTATCTTCTTCAGTTGTTTCGCAACTCCTGGCTGTTCTTTTACAGCGCTTTAAGTAGCTGAGTGCGAGCCTGACATAATTTTCTTTAGAGTTTTGAGTCTTTGATCCATGGCCTTAGCTGTTCCATGTTTTTGGACGATCTAATGCCGCTTCAATCGGCATTACCTCGACTGCAATCTTGTTGGGTGCATGTGTTGTACGAGTCTTGAGCTTTTGTTCAAACTCTTTAGACTCTCTAGTTTAGCTAAGAATTCGGCTGAGGGTTTCCACTTAGTGGTACCTGCAGGACCGATGCGACAAACAATGGTGTGTTTTTCCAAGGTGTCTTCTTAATAGAATAGGATCCTGAAACAAGAACGTGTCGGTTTCACGGTCGACATAAATAGGTTCGTCTCTGAATCATATTAATTAAATCACGCATCCATGGGTCGGAGCACGTAAAGGACAACACAGCGTAATGGTAGATTTAGTACATTAACATAATTTAACAACTGTGCGATAAGTTGACAAGGTGTGGTTAGCCCACGCATTATGCTTTGATAAGTCAAGCTGAAATGCATCACCTTTAGATGAGTCAACGACCTATATTCAGAAAACCTGTTTGTTATGTTCTGCGGCGAACATATCAACAGTAAATGGACCCCATCGTGATTGAGCGAGGTTAAACCATTTCTATTATTTAGCATCCAATCGGTTGCTAATAACTCCTTTGACTGTTTTCTGGTAGTCGGCACAAGTCGAGAGAGCATGTCAGGAAGATGGTTATGTATTCCTGGTATGTGTGTTATATTAAAAGCGAACTCGGCAATAATGTCATGCCAGCGGCTCACCAACTGTGAATCAGGGTTCATATCTTTTAAGTATGTTAAAGACTTTGATCACAGGCGACAGTAAAGTAACTTCCATAATGGTAGTCTTTAAACTGTCTTAGCGCAGTAACTATAGCAAGGAGCTCTTGTTTAACGGTAGGTAATTCCGTTGACTCTTATTATAACTTTTTTGCTAAAGAATTGTATGTAGCGCGGTTTACCATTTATCGTTTGGTAAAGCACCCACCTACCGCTCGATCTGAAGCGTCGGTTGCTATTTGAATGGGACACCATCCACAGGGTACTGCATGATGGGTGCGTCCATTACTTTACTTTTGACTAGTTTAAATGCATCATCATTATTCTTAGTCCAAAGCTTTCCAAAGGTCCTTTGTGCAGCCGTAGGTGACTGAAAGGCTTTAAGTAATGAGAAAGATGCGGTACCGAATCTGAGAAGAAGTTAACAAACCCAATACACAGAGTTCACATCTCTTCCAGTAATTGGTGTTGATAAATCCAACAGAAACTGTTTCTTTGCCAGGATCAATTTCTACCCCTGCTGCAGATACTTTGTAGCCAAGTAAGTGTATAGTATCTTTAGCAAAAAAAGAACACTTGTCTTCGTTAATCTTAAGTTTAGCATGATTAAGTCGCTTTAAGACTTCTTTAACGAGTTTAGCATGTTCATGTGCTGTCTTTGTAAAGATAACTATATCATCTAAATAGACTGATACGTTATAATGACAGGTCCGCAAATAGTTCCATCATAACTTGTTGGAAGAAAGAAGGTAACATGTGTGTTCAGGTGCACCTTTAAACTGGTACTCTTACCTTGCCAAGTAAAAGGAAAAGTATTTCCTATGAGGCTCATATATCTGTAGCTGATGGAATGCAGCTTTTAAGTCTATCTTGGAAAAGATAGTCGCACCTCCATTTTGCGTAGTATCTCTCGCTTATCTTAGGTAAGGGAAAACTATGTTGCGGAATTAGTTTGTTGATTGGCGACAGGTCTAGTACTACTCTTGTTTTACTAAACGTTCCATCAGATTTATATTGATCGACCGCTAAGAGAGCTAAGTTAAATCCAAGTTGCATCATAATTGATTTCAATTAGACCCTGTTTTAACCAATCTTCGATTTGGGTTTTGACAACGTCTTTGTGTCTCCAACTCACGTAGTTATGTGAAGGACACTTTTAACTTAGAGAAGTCGACGTTTGTTAAGTCAAGTCTAACGTACCCATTAGAGAACTTAAACATACACCAGTCAGTTATTGCAATCTTCCTGTTTTGTATAATTAAGTCCATAATTATATCGGTGAAGTGCGGAATCATATCCTTTGCTTCACCTTCCGGAGGTTTAGGTATCTTTAACATATTATCATCTGACTGATCTTTATTCGGGCTCTGTTCAATAGGCAGACCAGTGAGTGTTATACCTCCAAACTGAGAAGATCAGTCATACCTATAATTAAATCGTATTTCTGAGACATGTCAGTAACGATTAGGTGAGTCTTCACTTCTCTTCATCTGACAGCATTATGTGTGCATAGTCAATGGCTTGTTCGCAAGTAGTAACTTTCTACA
This sequence comes from Sphaeroforma sirkka, assembly GCA_001586965.3. Classification (NCBI taxonomy): domain Eukaryota; class Ichthyosporea; order Ichthyophonida; genus Sphaeroforma; species Sphaeroforma sirkka. The sequence goes on along the minus strand of LUCW03001545.1, from coordinate 7,664 downwards.
TTTCCCAAGATTAAATCAGTTGTTTCGTTATGGACAGCCATATCTGTAGCGTAGGCTACTCGGCAAGTGTGAGATAGCAGAGACTTCAGCCCCTGGATCAAATAGTGCCATAACTTTTTTCTCCTTTTACGAAAACTGTTTGAAAGATACGTTCATCTCCTTTGGTATAGATTTTATTGAACATTTTCTCATAATCTTGCTCTAGTGCACACATATGGTACTGTCAGTGCTTAACTTGGACGTCTGGTAAGTCCTTGCAATCCTCTTTGTGCCAACCGTTAGTACCCTTGCAAGTAGCACACTCTTTCATATAGTGTCCAAAATCTGGCTTGCCTGGTGCACACTTTAACAGGGTCGTGTCTACCATTCCACTTGCCATTACGTTTTGTGAGGTTGTAACCACACTTCTTGCAAGGCGCTCTCACCTTCTTATCACCTTCGGTTCGGTAGAAGTAGAGCCAGTACCTCCAGTAGTAGTGCGAGGTTTCTTAGTACTACGCGCAGTATTAGTCTCTACTGCGTTTCGCTTAGTGGGCTGGGTGTAGCTCGTGGTACTAAGTACTCTTAGTAGAGGAATTGGTATGCTTGTGTACTATCTTCCTCAAAGACAGACCAAGGCATAGATCGCAAATCACCATAGGCGATGATGTCATCATTGACTTTCTTAAAGAGGTTAGCTCCCCAGAGTCTCCATCATCTGACAAATTAATAAATATTCGCCAGTATAGGTACGACCACCCATCCGAGTATTCATATGTGTCATATGAGCTAGAGCACCTCGAATAGTGGGTGGTATCGTTCGCAAAAGAACTTTATGAGACTCTAGAAGTTCACGGTCACGCATCTTCAAAAAAGGTGTTAAGTATATTATCACGCAACTGGTGCCAGGGTAGGGCTTTCCAGTTGGGCTCATGAGCCTTCAAGATAGTTCGCCATTCACCTGGCTCACAGAAATGAATAAAGGCATTCATCATCTGCTTTATCCCTAAGGGCTGGCAGACTCCTTAAGTTGGTCGAAGGCCTTCAGTGTCTCCACTGTACTCTCATTAGTAGAGAAATCGACCTCAGCCTGCGCGTTACCTAGCTGCTTTTATAAAGCTTGGTTCTAAGTGTTCACGAGGCTCATGCTCAGTGCTACGGGCTGTTAGTGCCAAGATGGTGTCTATTTCCTTTCTCTTGTTATCGATTAGATAGCGAATGTTATCCGCTTTCCTATCGTCTAGGTCAGAGTCATTCAATAGACGGTCCTCAAGGACTTGCATACCAGAGCGTAATAGCCTGAGACGAGTATGTCTGGTTCTCACTTCCTCATCCTCAGGATTAGAGCGGAACTCTCTAACGAGGTACTGGTGTAGCGATTGCCAAAATCGTGATTACCAGGGTTAGTTGGCAAATGAGGTCGATATTACGAGGATGGTAAGCCTCATCGAGTTCCATACGATCATATCCTCTGACAGGGTTAGGTTTGTCAAGAGGATGGTCGATGGTAGCATCAGAGCTATAGAGATTAAATTTTGAAATATTATCTCTCTCGCCAGTGGTAACTGGCTTAGTGGTAAACATACTGGCTGGTAAACCAGTAGGTCTCGGGTTCGAAACTGGGCCCGAATTTTTTTCTTCTTCGGTATAGGAAGAATATCAGCCAAGTGGGACACGATAGAGGTCCACAACTGCTGCTGCCGCTAGCTCCTTCAAGAGCGCTTCAGTGCGGTTCAATTGGCGTCGAGATTGAGAGGATCCAACCACTCGTTGTCGAGTTATGGCGTCCTCAGCTTCGGCCCCAAGATTTGAGCTGAATGGAATGGCTTCTCCATCGATGGCGAAACCGAAATTTTCGGACAGGTCCAATACTTCCTTTTCACGCCGGATTTGTGCTGGAGTGTCCTTTAGATGTGGAGTTATAATGCCCCGACATTCGTATCCACGAATTTTCCAGCCTTTCGACGTTTATCCCCAATATTTGACGGCACGTGGTCAGGGGCAAGCTGGGGTCCTGAGCTTCACTCCTAGGTGATACACGGACGCTGGCGAGCCTTTCCGCGGTAGTAGATACCTCTTCTTCCAAGGCTTTAGGATCCGACGAGTCATCCTCAGAATAATCCTCTGTACCAACCTCAGAATTTGCTTCCCCAACAGTTATCCTCGGCAGGCTCAACTCCAGACAGGCTAGGTGTTTCCACAGGGACCTCAGGAACCTCGGCAGGCTTAGCAGGCTTAGAGCTAGCGGCTCCCTTGCCTTTAGAAGCACCCTTAGCCATAGTATGTTGCTGGATAGTAAATCGATGTCAGACAGTCTAGAAGCAGTACACTACTGTAACTACTATATAACTGAAAAATATGTAAACTTCGATGGAAATTACTAGGTTTCAAACTATATTAAACTAAAATACAATTTAGTCAGTTAGGATTTGTAGCAGTGGTAACTTGTGTAAGAATGATCAGGACTGCCTCTTGTTAAAACCTAAAATATCCTCGATCACACAGGGCGTACCTCTAGCTGTTCTTTGTTGAATAATTTTCACTAGAAGTACCTAAATGTTCATGACCGCTTGCCTAATTTGTAAATAGACACATAATAACGTAAGTCACGTTAATACATTAGCTGATATAAATAAAGTTCCATCTGAAGAAAAGTTAAAAAAGAAAAAAGACTTTATTGGATTTTGGAGATTGGCGGGAGGACCAAAATCAATAAGTAGTAGTAGTTCGGAGATTATAAAAATTTAGTTTATAATATCCTACATCTACTAATGTCTCAAATAGGTCCAAGTAGATGAGTCCATACCAAATACTCAGGCTATTGGAGCCATCAAGTGAATTTAGAACACTTTGAAATATTGGAAAAGAGCTTGTACTAAATTATCTAAAATACAAATAAAAACCAATGTATTATCTCAATTGATCTTGATATTTTAGACCGACCGGAAGGCCACAGTTCTGATAAGTGGCTCAGTTTAAAAGGTGCACCTGAGGAAGTTTACGCATGTTAGCTACCTGCTGCCAACAAGCTATGATGGAACTAATTCCGGACCTGTTGAATAACGTATGGAAGCTTATTTAGACAGATATAGTTATTCTTTACAAAGACAGCATATGAATAGATGCTAAACAGCAAGAGACATCGACCAGAGGCTGCATTTCCCTACGAGATGAGATTTGTACGATCGATAACTTCAAGAGAGCTAAAGTTAGCATTGGGGGTTGCATTATAACGCTGATTTCCAATTAGACCCTTGCGCTTTAACCAATCTTTGGTACTTGGGGTTTCTGACAACGCGTCTTGTGTCTCCAACTCACGCAGGGCCCCAACTGTCTCTGCTTTACTACTCTCGCGCCTCACCAGCACCAAACATTGGCGGCGGCCTATAAAAACACAAGGGACGGTTGTGTAATATTCCTCAATCACCTCATCTGGGTAAAGAGCAAAGCATAAGCTGCAACATTATATGGTTTCTTACGCTCTGCCGTTCTACAAAGTTCCCAAACCCCACGTAAACGTTACACCAGTTCTCATTCACAACACGAGAACGACGAGAAACATATAGACAAAGGGCCACTCAAAAGGCATAATGTGTGCTGGATGAAAATATTGCTTATCTAAAACTTGCTCAATGACAGAACATTATGGCCTTGACCCACTGGTGAACGAAGAATGGATCCTGATATGGACATTGACCTCTTGTAGCTCTTGATTATATACAAACTCCAGTGAGCAATTGAGGTGCTTCAATCCAAAGTAACAAAGCCTGGCCTTTACCTATTAATGCAAGTACACATAAAGACTCTCATCACTAGCCAGACACCACGACCGAAAGCTGAACAGCGTCCTCGAATTTCTGGTTCAAACTATAGCTGATAGATTTTATACCAGATTTGAGCAGCTTCGTTCAACATGTATATTTCTTCCAATTTTGCGAGTATTCTCTTCCTCTCGAGTAAAATGCCAAGGTAATCAAATTGAACATAAACGCCTTACAAAACAAAATAGAACTTAGGGAAAAGGGCCATCCATGGCAACCGTAATTGTTTAAAACCAAACTAGTATGTACACCTCACTCCTGCCCAGGTGTAAGACCTGGGCATGATATAGAGTCCCAAGAAACCAACGATACTACCTCATCCTTGTGCGGTGCCCCTCTTCCAGGAAGTACGCCCGGACTATCATTAAACTTGTGTTCCACTTTTCTTGCCAGTGACATCAGAGGAGGCCTATAAGGATCCACCTTCTTATCACTTTGAAAACATCATACTTGAATACAATCGGCACTTTTAACAATCGATGCTCTAAAAATATTTTTTTATAAATACCCTTGTATAATATTTGGTATGCTTCTTCTTAACGATGTGCGGAACTCTACGTCCTCTAGCTTAATTGTAGTGATGGCTAGCTTTTGGCAAAAAAAAAAAACTTGGCAGTTAACAGGACTATATCGAGAGACCTGGTTCCCCAAAGAGACTTTAGTTATCCAAAGACAGACAGCGCACATCATACTGTTTTTCACTATAAAATATATTCCTCTCAACCACTATTCCACTATGAGTATCCCAACCCAACGCTACTTTTGGTGGTTGGGTCTGAACCTAGTCAATGTAATCGTCCTGTTCCTTCGGGACGAGACCCAATCGTCCATCGTCATCCCAACCGGATGGACATCCGTAACTCGTGAAGTCTAAATACATAACACAGCAATCGTAAAAGAACCAACCCACAATGAAGGCACATTTGTTTTTTTCTTTGTTTAACAAATTTTTTGGTTTATCATTAGGACTTGGACTGTTGAGTCATGATTACAGGCAGTCTCAGATTTTTACATTATTTTGAAAAAACAAACAAACAATTTTAGTAGGCTATGTATTTATGGCGACGCTATGTGTTGTTTTGTTTCTATATATTGTTTTGGTAAAATAAAAAGAAAAAAAGAAAAAAAGAAGAAAAACAAAACCAAAACAAAGCCAGGCAAAGGCAATTAATTATATTTAAAAAAAAAAATGTATCAATGACCAATGTTGTTTTATTTGTTGGAAAAAAACCAGATTGAACTTGTTCTAAGTATCGAAGAAGTTTGTTTTCGAAGAAGGTAAATATATACTAAAATAGCAGAGTAAAAAAAAAATTATTGACGTATGGTATGGACGATGGAGTATGGACGATTGTTATAATTGTACAAAGTTGTTATTTTTTCACTTACATCTACAGATGTATTTACAGTTTTACATGGATTCAAGGTGGATGCCAAAGTCGGGCCGAAAATTAAACGTTTCTGATTTAGCTAAATCTGGATTTCTATTTATTCCCATTTATTTTTTGGCATCTTTTCAGATTAAGTTTTCTATTTATGATCTGCGAAGGCACCAAGGTCGTGGTACAAGTAGAGCACGCTTCTATCACCAGAACTAACACACATCAGGAATCCTCCCAAAACGCGATTTTTTGGGTCTAAATATGCACAATTAGTACAGTTTCTGGTATTTGTCCGTACAAATCGTATCCAACAATATCAGCTATATGCATTCTTACAACCGTACAAGCTCCAGTTGCTTCAAAATCGAGGAAAAAGTGTGTTTACGTCATTGGATGTGCACAATGAGTTCAACCATATTCACCTGAAACTTGATTGAAATTACATTATTACAATGGTTTTAATTGGTTATATGTATAATGAAGGTATGAAAATCATAGCAAAGCCATATATCTGAATACGCACACTGAATGGATGCTTTGATTGACATGCGCACGTGGATGGTAGCAAGTAAGTAAAGCCATCTATACCACAATAATGAGTTCTGAAGACTAGCAATACCTAAATACATTATATGTAGAACCCTTAGGAGTTTCAAACTGTTAACACGCGACTCAAAATTCTAGATTTGGCATGTTCGAAGGTGAACAACCATGTTCATAAATGTTACATCATTCACATAACTGTATGAGACCAATAGTGTAATAACTTGGCGCCTTCATAAAATTATTTCGAAACGTTTTCTAAAACAAGTCTGAAAAAATATATTGAGTTATATCGAAACCGGATTTGGTAAAATTAGGGTTGTTCTTTTTTAAAATCGACTCTTTATATGGATGGGGTGTAAAAAAATCAATTATATTTTAGCACATTTTAGCAGAACACACAGGAAGAGAATCAAGAGACTGAAGTAGTCTGGAGTCAATAAGACAAGGCCAGATTCATATAGGTACTCTAAGCTCTATTCAAGAGCGCCTATAGATCTTTCTAGGTAATTTGTCTTTCGCCCTCTTCTCAAATTTCCAGTTTGAAGTTAAAATAAACATTTATTCTACCCCGGCCAAGATTTTATCACGTTGCTATTTCCAGAAATATACTTCCAGGGGATCAATGGGGCCCCTATTGTACGTAGAACTCAGATTCAAAAAAAAAAGAGTGTGAGATAATATTTGAAATAAAAGCAGCGGCCTTTCGATACTTTCGTGTGAAAATAATTTTTGAATTTTGGGCTGAGCCATCTATTCTCTATAGAGTTTATACTCTGTATAGTACTGTTAAGTTCTGTACACACACACATGATGCTAAATAAAAATATACACTGCAAACGAAATGGCGCCTTCTTTTGTATATATAGATATATATATAAATATCACAAACAGCTGTAGATGCTGCCAATTCTCATCTTATTAGTTACAAAGATCGACTCACTGATGAAGTCTGATATACTACACGTATAGATTATTACTTTGTTTATACTTGAATAGTAAATACACGCTGCTTTCACTTTCAAAATCACATGCTTCTATTATAACGCAGAATTTCATCACAACTACCTCGTGTCAAGCTAAATGAAATGATGTCCGTCAGAGACTATTTCGAGGCCGAAGAGCGCATGTGCCACCCGTGTATTAAAGGCAAACTTAACGGCTGTGTTATTATGGAGTCGTCTGCTACCATAGCAACTGAACCCTGTCCAGAAGGCAAGCCATTCGATACGAATCACAAAGTCAAACTTTGGATCACAGAGCGATGCTGAGATCTTCTTGTGCGCGTATTATGGCAGGTTGTAACTATGTCCGTAAGAATCCACACGAGACTTATAGCCTTTCTCGAACCAGCTTTGCTTTGTGCCGAAGCCCAGGATGTGTGCAAAATGCTAGGTACTCCTATCGACCCCTGAGGACTCGCTGCCCCATTGCCTCGCGCATTGTATGAAGCGAGTGTTGTGGGTGCGATCGGCGAGGATACGTTCGAGGATGAGGATATTGAGGAAACAATAGATGTATTCGGCCAAGATAATAAGTCTGATTCTGAGTTATACAACGAAGATTTGGATTTGTTCGATGCTTTGATGGAGACGCACGTGCCTACGAGTGTCTAACCGAGTATACTGAAGGAAGTGGTGTGAAGAGCCATGAGAACCGAAGCTGTAAAACATGATTGCGATTCAATTGTTCTCTAAAGCCGCAACCCTATTAGATACGGTACTATATCCGAAGGATGGGTCGAAGACTGACGCGGACTGTTTTGTGCTGGAATCACAGGCCTTCCCACACGTGCGGCGACGTATTTTCGGCCAAGTATGGCAGTGATAATGATGAAGCACATGGAAGTGCCAATGGAATATTGACATTATCGACAGCGACTCGGATAGCGATGTAAGCGAAGAAGATGACGATACACACTGTCGGACGATGATGTGAG
>LUCW03001544.1:32500-50070 GCA_001586965.3 Sphaeroforma sirkka | reverse complement strand
GAAAATGTTCAATAAAAATCTATACCAAAGAGATGAACGTATCTTCAAACAGTTTTCGTAAATGGAGAAAAAAAGTTATGGCACTATTTGATCCAGGGCTGAAGTCTCTGCTATCTCATGCCGAGTAGCCTACGCTACAGATATGGCTGTCCATAACGAAACAACTGATTTAATCTTCTGGGAAATGGCAAAGTTACTACTTGCGAACAAGCCATTGACTATGCACACATAATGCTGTCAGATAGAAGAGAAGTGAAGACTCACCTAATCGTTACTGACATGTCTCAGAAATACGATTTAATTATAGGTATGACTGATCTTCTCAGTTTAGGTATAAAACTCACTGGTCTGCCTTAATGGGCTAGACCAGAACAAAGATCAGTCAGATGATAATATGTTAAAGATACCTAAACCTCCGGAAGGTGAAGCAGCGATATGATTCCGCACTTCACCGATATAATTATGGACTTAGTTCATACAAAAACAGGAAGATTGCAATAACTGACTGGTGTATGCTTAAGTTCTCTAATGGGTACGTTAGACTTGACTTAACAAACGTCGACTTCTCTAAGTTAAAGTGTCCTTCACATAACTATGTGAGTTGGAGACACAAAGACGTTGTCAAAACCCAAATCGAAGATTGGTTAAAACAGGGTCTAATTGAAATCAATTATGATGCAACCCCAGTTAACTTAGCTCTCTTAGCGGTCGATCAATATAAATCTGATGGAACGTTTAGTAAAACAAGAGTAGTACTCAGACCTGTCGCCAATCAACAAACTAATTCCGCAACATAGTTTTCCCTTATTTAAGATAGATGTTGAAGATACTACGCAAAATGGAGGGTGCGACTATCTTTCCAAGATAGACTTAAAAGCTGCATTCCATCAACTACAGATATATGAGCCTCATAGGAAATACTTTTCCTTTACTTGGCAAGGTAAGAAGTACCAGTTTAAAGGTGCACCTGAAGGCTTACACATGTTACCTTCTTTCTTCCAACAAGTTATGATGGAACTATTTGCGGACCTGTCGTATAACGTATCAGTCTATTTAGATGATATAGTTATCTTTGCAAAGACAGCACATGAACATGCTAAACTCGTTAAAGAAGTCTTAAAGCGACTTAATCATGCTAAACTTAAGATTAACGAAGACAAGTGTTCTTTTGCTAAAGATACTATACACTTACTTGGCTACAAAGTATCTGCAGCAGGGGTAGAAATTGATCCTGGCAAGAAACAGTTTCTGTTGGATTTATCAACACCAATTACTGGAAGAGATGAACTCTGTGTGTGGGTTTGTTAACTTCTTCTCGGATTCGGTACCGCATCTTTCTCATTACTTAAAGCCTTTCAGTCACCTACGGCTGCACAAAGGACCTTTGGGAAAGCTTTGACTAAAGAATGTGATGATGCATTTAAACTAGTCAAAAGTAAAGTAATGGACGCACCCATCATGCAGTACCCTGTGGATGGTGTCCCGTTCCAAGTAGCAACCGACGCTTCAGATCGAGCGGTAGGTGGAGTGCTTTACCAAACGATAAATGGTAAACCGCGCTACATACAATTCTTTAGCAAGAGTTATAATAAGAGTCAACGGAATTACCCTACCGTTAAACAAGAGCTCCTTGCTATAGTTACTGCGCTAAGACAGTTTAAAAGACTACCTTTATGGAAGTTACTTTACTGTCGCCTGTGATCAAAAGTCTTTAACATACTTAAAAGATATGAACCCTGATTCACAGTTGGTGAGCCGCTGGCATGACATTATTGCCAAGTTCGCCTTTAATATAACACACATTCCAGGAATACATAACCATCTTCCTGACATGCTCTCTCGACTTGTGCCCGACTACCAGAAAACAGTCAAAGAGTTATTAGCAACCGATTGATGCTAAATAAGAAATGGTTTAACCTCGCTCAATCACGATGGGGTCCATTTACTGTTGATATGTTTGCCGCAGAACATAACAAACAGGTTTCTGAATATAGGTCGTTGACTCATCCTAAAGGTGATGCATTTCAGCTTGACTTATCAAAGCATAATGCGTGGCTAACCCACCTTGTCAACTTATCGCACAGTTGTTAAATTATGTTAATATTACTAAATCTACCATTACGCTGTGTTGTCCCTTACGTAACTCCGACCCATGGATACGTGATTTAATTAATATGATTCAAGACGAACCTATTTATGTCGACCGTGAAACCGACACGTTCTTGTATCAGGGATCCTATTCTATTAAGAAGACGCCTTGGAAACACACCATTGTTTGTCGCATCGGTCCTGCAGGTACCACTAAGTGGAAACCCTCAACCGAATTCTTAGCTAAACTAGAGGAGTCTAAAGAGTTTGAACAAAAGCTCAAGACTCGTACAACACATGCACCCAACAAGATTGTAGTCGAGGTAATGCCGATTGAAACGGCATTAGATCGTAAAAAAACATGGAACTAGCTAAGGCCATGGATCAAAGACTCAAAACTCTAAGAGAACCTGAAGCTCGCACTCAACTACTTAAAGCGCTGCTTAAAGAACAGCCAGGAGTTGCGAAACAACTGAAGAAGATACTTCAACAATCCAATGTTGTCAATTATGTATCTCAGGACTCTACCCCTCCTGATACTGAGGTTGCCCTTTCCAACAGGACTATGGTTCATCCAGCCAGCGTTACGCAGAATCTGACTGACTTAGAGGAGCTCGAAAGTAGAGTTAAAATTATACATAATTTAACGCATCGAGCATATGAGCATACTTATAAAATGGCTATTCGTGCAGGGCTTGATCACCCGGCGCTGAAAGAAACCATACGTGAAGTATACCGACGCTGTACTGATTGTGAAAAGAACCAGATCAAGCGATACGGTTGGGCACCCCTAAAAAAAAGTGTGACAGAAGACCAACCGATGCGCCGAGTCATAGTCGATTTGGTTAAACTCCCGCGATCCAAGCATACTGGCGATGTATATATCTGTCATTTCTTATGTGTGGCTTCGGGCTATAACTTGCTTTATGCAATACCGAACAAACGTCCACAAACAGTGGCAGAATTATGCTATCACGTCTTTAATGACTTCGGTTTCCCCGAGTACTATGTTCTGATAACGGTAGTGAGTTTTGTACCGACGTAATGGAGGCACTTATACTCAGTATCAGGCATGACCCATAGGCGTGGTGTTCCTTACAAACCTCAAACGCAGGGTGCAAATGAGACACGTCATAGAGAACTTAAGAAACTCTTGCGTACCGCACTAGACGACGTTGAGGATATGTGGCCTTATCATTTGAAATGGGTTCAGACTCAAATGAATAACTGCATGAATCCTCAAACTGGAACACTCCGTTTCACTATTTCTTTGGCCGCTATAGTGAATTACAAGCAACGTTTGATAAAACTGCGCCCGAGAAACACGCTACCCCGTGGCTTCAAAAAAGATCGAGCATATGCAGAACGTTGTTTACCCTGTTTACTCGAGCACAAGAATCGCGTCCTACTTAAAGCGTATGACCGATGGAATAACACTAAGAACATTGTTCAGTTCAAAGTCGGCGATTACGTTAACATTATAAATCGAAACGCCAACGTTACCGAACTCTCTTCTAAGACGATAGGACCTTTTGTTATTTCCTACCATGATGAGAAGAGTGATACTTACGAAGTGAATAACATTGATGGTACTAGCGCAACCAATCTAGGCACTCACCGTATCCCTACCTCCGAACTCTCATTCGCTCGCTCATTTGATTCTGATGTACCAGTTATGGAGTCACAAGTCAAAGATATAATTGACAAAACATCCGAAGACGGTTACACTTACTACAAGACCCGTTTCATGGATGGGACAGTAGCTTGGCTAACCTCCGATGCATTTCGTGAATCTCGCGACTTTCTTCGTATCTTTAATAAGAAATGGAATAAGCGTTTACATAAGAACACACGAGATAAACGAAAAGGGTTTCCTCAGGTGACTACAAACCCTGACGGATCTGAAATTCCCTATTTGCCACCTACTTCCTACGTGACTAAACTTTCTGATCTGCTTACCAACAGTGCAGAAAATTGTTCAAACTTACTTACTAATGAAGAACAGCCTTTGGCTAATACCTTACCAAATAATAAACGTAAGGCGCCTACATCGGAAATGGTTACTGGACCAAATACTAAACGACATAGAGTACAACATGAGTCTTGAACTCGTACATATAGGCACATACTTACTCGATAAGTCATGACCGAAACCGTTTTTACTTTGGTTTTCGCTTTACCAACTAGATCGTATCTTAACGTACGTTCGTAGTTCTAAAAGCTACTGGGGGCTATGTAGAAATACGGCCTCCGGTCAGTCTAAAATATCAAGATCAATTGAGATAATACATTGGTTTTTATTTGTATTTTAAATAATTAGTACAAGCTCTTTTTCCAATATTTCCAAAGTGTTCTAAATTCACTTTGATGGCTCCAATAGCCTGAGTATTTGGTATGACTCATCTACTTGGACCTATTTGAGACATTAGTAGATGTAGGATATTATAAACTAAATTTTATAATCTCCGAACTACTACTTATTGATTTTGGTCCTCCCGCCAATCTCCAAAATCCAATAAGTCTTTTTCTTTTTTTAACTTTTCTTCAGATGGAACTTTATTTATATCAGCTAATGTATTAACGTGATTTACGTTATTATGTCTATTTACAAATTAGGCAAGCGGTCATGAACATTTAGTACTTCTAGTGAAAATTATTCAATAAAGAACAGCTAGAGGTACGCCCTGTGTGATCGAGGATATTTAGGCTCTTAACAAGAGGCAGTCCCGATCATTCTTACACAAGCTACCACTGCTAAATCCTAACTGACTAAATTGTATTTTAGTTTAATATAGTTTGAAACCTAGTAATTTCCATCGAAGTTTACTACCGTTATCAGAACAAAGTACTCGGGGGAAACCGAAGTCATTAAAGACGTGATAGCATAATTCTGCCACTGTTTGTGGACGTTTGTTCGGTATTGCATAAAGCAAGTTATAGCCCGAAGCCACACATAAGAAATGACAGATATATACATCGCCAGTATGCTTGGATCGCGGGAGTTTAACCAAATCGACTATGACTCGGCGCATCGGTTGGTCTTCTGTCACACTTTTTAGGGGTGCCCAACCGTATCGCTTGATCTGGTTCTTTTCACAATCAGTACAGCGTCGGTATACTTCACGTATGGTTTCTTTCAGCGCCGGGTGATCAAGCCCTGCACGAATAGCCATTTTATAAGTATGCTCATATGCTCGATGCGTTAAATTATGTATAATTTTAACTCTACTTTCGAGCTCCTCTAAGTCAGTCAGATTCTGCGTAACGCTGGCTGGATGAACCATAGTCCTGTTGGAAAGGGCAACCTCAGTATCAGGAGGGGTAGAGTCCTGAGATACATAATTGACAACATTGGATTGTTGAAGTATCTTCTTCAGTTGTTTCGCAACTCCTGGCTGTTCTTTAAGCAGCGCTTTAAGTAGTTGAGTGCGAGCTTCAGGTTCTCTTAGAGTTTTGAGTCTTTGATCCATGGCCTTAGCTAGTTCCATGTTTTTACGATCTAATGCCGTTTCAATCGGCATTACCTCGACTGCAATCTTGTTGGGTGCATGTGTTGTACGAGTCTTGAGCTTTTGTTCAAACTCTTTAGACTCCTCTAGTTTAGCTAAGAATTCGGTTGAGGGTTTCCACTTAGTGGTACCTGCAGGACCGATGCGACAAACAATGGTGTGTTTCCAAGGCGTCTTCTTAATAGAATAGGATCCCTGATACAAGAACGTGTCGGTTTCACGGTCGACATAAATAGGTTCGTCTTGAATCATATTAATTGAATCACGTATCCATGGGTCGGAGTTACGTAAGGGACAACACAGCGTAATGGTAGATTTAGTAATATTAACATAATTTAACAACTGTGCGATAAGTTGACAAGGTGGGTTAGCCCACGCATTATGCTTTGATAAGTCAAGCTGAAATGCATCACCTTTAGGATGAGTCAACGACCTATATTCAGAAACCTGTTTGTTATGTTCTGCGGCAAACATATCAACAGTAAATGGACCCCATCGTGATTGAGCGAGGTTAAACCATTTCTTATTTAGCATCCAATCGGTTGCTAATAACTCTTTGACTGTTTTCTGGTAGTCGGGCACAAGTCGAGAGAGCATGTCAGGAAGATGGTTATGTATTCCTGGAATGTGTGTTATATTAAAGGCGAACTTGGCAATAATGTCATGCCAGCGGCTCACCAACTGTGAATCAGGGTTCATATCTTTTAAGTATGTTAAAGACTTTTGATCACAGGCGACAGTAAAGTAACTTCCATAAAGGTAGTCTTTAAACTGTCTTAGCGCAGTAACTATAGCAAGGAGCTCTTGTTTAACGGTAGGGTAATTCCGTTGACTCTTATTATAACTCTTGCTAAAGAATTGTATGTAGCGCGGTTTACCATTTATCGTTTGGTAAAGCACTCCACCTACCGCTCGATCTGAAGCGTCGGTTGCTACTTGAACGGGACACCATCCACAGGGTACTGCATGATGGGTGCGTCCATTACTTTACTTTTGACTAGTTTAAATGCATCATCACATTCTTTAGTCCAAAGCTTTCCCAAAGGTCCTTTGTGCAGCCGTAGGTGACTGAAAGGCTTTAAGTAATGAGAAAGATGCGGTACCGAATCCGAGAAGAAGTTAACAAACCCACACACAGAGTTCACATCTCTTCCAGTAATTGGTGTTGATAAATCCAACAGAAACTGTTTCTTGCCAGGATCAATTTCTACCCCTGCTGCAGATACTTTGTAGCCAAGTAAGTGTATAGTATCTTTAGCAAAAGAACACTTGTCTTCGTTAATCTTAAGTTTAGCATGATTAAGTCGCTTTAAGACTTCTTTAACGAGTTTAGCATGTTCATGTGCTGTCTTTGTAAAGATAACTATATCATCTAAATAGACTGATACGTTATACGACAGGTCCGCAAATAGTTCCATCATAACTTGTTGGAAGAAAGAAGGTAACATGTGTAAGCCTTCAGGTGCACCTTTAAACTGGTACTTCTTACCTTGCCAAGTAAAGGAAAAGTATTTCCTATGAGGCTCATATATCTGTAGTTGATGGAATGCAGCTTTTAAGTCTATCTTGGAAAAGATAGTCGCACCTCCATTTTGCGTAGTATCTCGCTTATCTTAGGTAAGGGAAAACTATGTTGCGGAATTAGTTTGTTGATTGGCGACAGGTCTAGTACTACTCTTGTTTTACTAAACGTTCCATCAGATTTATATTGATCGACCGCTAAGAGAGCTAAGTTAACTGGGGTTGCATCATAATTGATTTCAATTAGACCCTGTTTTAACCAATCTTCGATTTGGGTTTTGACAACGTCTTTGTGTCTCCAACTCACGTAGTTATGTGAAGGACACTTTAACTTAGAGAAGTCGACGTTTGTTAAGTCAAGTCTAACGTACCCATTAGAGAACTTAAACATACACCAGTCAGTTATTGCAATCTTCCTGTTTTGTATAATTAAGTCCATAATTATATCGGTGAAGTGCGGAATCATATCCTTTGCTTCACCTTCCGGAGGTTTAGGTATCTTTAACATATTATCATCTGACTGATCTTTATTCGGGTCTAGCCCATTAGGCAGACCAGTGAGTTTTATACCTAAACTGAGAAGATCAGTCATACCTATAATTAAATCGTATTTCTGAGACATGTCAGTAACGATTAGGTGAGTCTTCACTTCTCTTCTATCTGACAGCATTATGTGTGCATAGTCAATGGCTTGTTCGCAAGTAGTAACTTTGCCATTTCCCAAGATTAAATCAGTTGTTTCGTTATGGACAGCCATATCTGTAGCGTAGGCTACTCGGCATGAGATAGCAGAGACTTCAGCCCCTGGATCAAATAGTGCCATAACTTTTTTCTCCATTTACGAAAACTGTTTGAAAGATACGTTCATCTCCTTTGGTATAGATTTTATTGAACATTTTCTCATAATCTTGCTCTAGTGCGCACATATGGTACTGTCAGTGCTTAACTTGGACGTCTGGTAAGTCCTTGCAATCCTCTTTGTGCCAACCGTTAGTACCCTTGCAAGTAGCACACTCTTTCATATAGTGTCCAAAATCTGGCTTGCCTGGTGCACACTTAACAGGGTCGTGTCTACCATTCCACTTGCCATTACGTTTTGTGAGGTTGTAACCACACTTCTTGCAAGGCGCTCTCACCTTCTTATCACCTTTCGGTTCGGTAGAAGTAGAGCCAGTACCCCTCCAGTAGTAGTGCGAGGTTTCTTAGTACTACGCGCAGTATTAGTCTCTACTGCGTTTCGCTTAGTGGGCTGGGTGTAGCTCGTGGTACTAAGTACTCTAGTAGAGGAATTGGTATGCTTGTGTACTATCTTCGCAAAGACAGACCAAGGCATAGATCGCAAATCACCATAGGCGATGATGTCATCATTGACTTTCTTAAAGAGGTTAGCTCCCAGAGTCTCCATCATCTGACAAATTAATAAGTATTCGCCAGTATAGGTACGACCACCCATCCGAGTATTCATATGTGTCATATGAGCTAGAGAACCTCGAATAGTGGTATCGTTCGCAAAGAACTTGCGAGACTCTAGAAGTTCACGGTCACGTGCATCTTCAAAAAAAAGGTGTTAAGTATATTATCACGCAACTGGTGCCAGGGTAGGGCTTTCCCAGTTGGGCTCATGAGCCTTCAAGATAGTTCGCCATTCACCTGGCTCACAGAAATGAATAAAGGCATTCATCATCTGCTTATCCCTAAGGCTGGCAGACTCCTTAAGTTGGTCGAAGGCCTTCAGTGTCTCCACTGTACTCTCATTAGTAGAGAAATCGACCTCAGCCTGCGCGTTACCTAGCTGCTTTATAAAGCTTGGTTCTAAGTGTTCACGAGGCTCATGCTCAGTGCTACGGGCTGCTAGTGCCAAGATGGTGTCTATTTCCTTTCTCTTGTTATCGATTAGATAGCGAATGTTATCCGCTTTCCTATCGTCAAGGTCAGAGTCATTCAATAGACGGTCCTCAAGGACTTGCATACCAGAGCGTAATAGCCTGAGACGAGTATGTCTGGTTCTCACTTCCTCATTCTCAGGATTAGAGCGGGAACTCTCTAACGAGGTACTGGTGTAGCGATTGCCAAAATCGTGATTACCAGGGTTAGTTGGCAAATGAGGGTCGATATTACGAGGATGGTAAGCCTCATCGAGTTCCATACGATCATATCCTCTGACAGGGTTAGGTTTGTCAAGAGGATGGTCGATGGTAGCATCAGAGCTATAGAGATTAAATTTTGAAATATTATCTCTCTCGCCAGTGGTAACTGGCTTAGTGGTAAACATACTGGCTGGTAAACCAGTAGGTCTCGGGTTCGAAACCCGGCCCGAATTCTTTTTCTTCTTCGGTATAGGAAGAATATCAGCCAAGTGGGACACGATAGAGGGGTCCACAACTGCTGCTGCTGCTAGCTCCTTCAAGAGCGCTTCAGTGCGGTTCAATTGGCGTCGAGATTGAGAGGATCCAACCACTCGTTGTCGAGTTATGGCGTCCTCAGCTTCGGCCCCAAGATTTGAGCTGAATGGAATGGCTTCTCCATCGATGGCGAAACCGAAATTTTCGGACAGGTCCAATACTTCCTTTTCACGCCGGATTTGTGCTGGAGTGTCCTTTAGATGTAGAATTATAATGCCCCCGACATTCGTATCCACGAATTTTCCAGCCTTTCGACGTTTATCCCCAATATTTGACGGCACGTGGTCAGGGGGCAAGCTGGGGTCCTGAGCTTCACTCCTAAGTGATACACGGACGCTGGCGAGCCTTTCCGCGGTAGTAGATACCTCTTCTTCCAAGGCTTTAGGATCCGACGAGTCATCCTCAGAATAATCCTTGTACCAACCTCAGAATTTGAATTTGCTTCCCCAATAGTATCCTCGGCAGGCTCAACTCCAGACAGGCTAGGTGTTTCCACAGGGACCTCAGGAACCTCGGCAGGCTTAGCAGGCTTAGAGCTAGCGGCTCCCTTGCCTTTAGAAGTACCCTTAGCCATAGTATTTGCTGGATAGTAAATCGATGTCAGACAGTCTAGAAGCAATACACTACTGTAACTACTATATAACTAAAAAATATGTAAACTTCGATGGAAATTACTAGGTTTCAAACTATATTAAACTAAAATACAATTTAGTCAGTTAGGATTTAGCAGTGGTAGCTTGTGTAAGAATGATCGGGACTGCCTCTTGTTAAGAGCCTAAATATCCTCGATCACACAGGGCGTACCTCTAGCTGTTCTTTATTGAATAATTTTCACTAGAAGTACTAAATGTTCATGACCGCTTGCCTAATTTGTAAATAGACATAATAACGTAAATCACGTTAATACATTAGCTGATATAAATAAAGTTCCATCTGAAGAAAAGTTAGAAAAAGAAAAAGACTTATTGGATTTTGGAGATTGGCGGGAGGACCAAAATCAATAAGTAGTAGTTCGGAGATTATAAAATTTAGTTTATAATATCCTACATCTACTAATGTCTCAAATAGGTCCAAGTAGATGAGTCATACCAAATACTCAGGCTATTGGAGCCATCGAAGTGAATTTAGAACACTTTTGAAATATTGGAAAAAGAGCTTGTACTAAATTATCTAAAATACAAATAAAAACCAATGTATTATCTCAATTGATCTTGATATTTTAGACTGACCGGAGGCCGTATTTCTACAGTAAGAAGTACCAGTTTAAAGGTGCACCTGAAGGCTTACACATGTTACCTTCTTGCTTTCAACAAGTTATGATGGAACTATTTCCGGACCTGTTGAATAACGTATCAGTTTATTTAGATGATATAGTTATCTTTACAAAGACAGCACATGAACATGCTAAAATCGTTAAGAGACTGACCGGAGGCCGTATTTCTACACATGAGATTTATATTGATCGACCGCTAAGAGAGCTAAGTTAACAGGGGTTGCATTATAACTGATTTCAATTAGACCCTGTTTTAACCAATCTTTAATTTGGGGTTTGACAACGTCTTTGTGTCTCCAACTCACGCGGGCCCAACTGTCTCTGCGTACTACTCTCGCCTCTACCAGCGCACCAAACATTGGTGGCGGCCCTACCGAAAACACCGGGGACGGTTGTGTGATAGTTCTCAATCACCTCATCTGGGTAAAAGAGCAAGCATAAGCTGCACATTATATACATTCTTACGCTCTGCCCGTCTACAAAGTTCCCAAACCCCACGTAAACGTTAACGGAAGTTCTCATTCACAACACGAGAACGACGAGAAACGCTATAGACAAAAGGGCCACTCAAAGGCATATCGTGTGCTGGATGAAATATTGCTTACCTAAACCACCTACGACAGAACATTATATCCTTGACCCACTGGTGAACGTGAACGATCCCGGATATTATGGACATTGACCTCTTGTAGCTCTTGATTATGTCAAACTCCAGTGAGCAATTGAGTGTCATCCAAACGCTCAGCCCAATCTTTGCCCTGTAATGCAGCACATAAAAGACTCTCATCACTAGCCGACACCACGACCGAAAGCTGAACAGCGTCCTCGAATTTCTGGTTCAAACTATAGCTGATAGATTTTATACCAATTTGAGCAGCTTCGTTCAACACTGTATATTTCTTCCGAATTTTGCGAGTATTCTCTTCCCCGAGTAAAATGCCAAGCGTAATCAAATTGAACATAAACGCCTTACAAAACAAAATATAGAGACGGGAAAAGGGCCATCCGTAACCGTAGATGATTTAGGCAAACTAGTATGTACACCTCACTGAAGCCCAGGTGTAAGACCTGGGCATGATACCCAGAGTCCCAGAAACCAACGATACCACCTCATCCTTGTGCGGTGCCCTCTTCCAGTACGCCGGACTGTCGTTAAACTTGTGTTCCACTTTTCATGCCAGTATTGTCGAGGAGGCCTATAAGGATCCACCTTCTTATCCGCTTGAAACATCATACTAGATACAATCAGCACTAACAATCGATATCTAAAATATTTTTTTATAAATACTATGGTAAATATTGGTATGTAGCTAACTGATAACTAGGTCTACGTCCTCTCGCTTAATTGTAGTGATGGCTAGCTTTTATTACTTGGTAATTAACGGACTGTCTCGAGATACATAGTTCCCAGAGACCTAGTTATCAAAAGACAGACGCACATCATATGTTTTTCACTATAAAATATATTCCTCCTCAACCACTATTCCACTATAGGTATCCCAACCCCAGCATGCGGGTGGTTGGGTCTAGACCTAGTGTCGTAATCCGGTCCTGTTCCTTCGGGACAGGGCCAATCGTCCATCGTCCATCCCAACCGGATGGACATCCGTAACTCGTAAAGTCCTAAATACATAATACAACAATCGTAAAAAAGAACAAACCCACAATGAAGGCTTGTTGTTTTTCTTTTGTTTGTAAATTTTGGTTTTTATCGTAGGACTTGGACTGTTGAGTCATGATTACGAACAGTCTCAGATTTTACATTATTTTAAGAAAAAAACAAACAAACAATTTTAGTAGGCTATGTGTATTTATGGCGACGCTATGTGTTGTTTTGTTTCTATATATTGTTTTTGTTAAAATAAAAGAAAAAGAAAAAGAAGAAAAACAAAACCAAAACAAAAGGAAGCCGAAGCCCGAAGGCAATTAATTATATTTAAAAAAAAATGTATCAATGACCAATGTTGTTTTTATTTGTTGGAAAAAAACCAGACAGACTTGTTCTAAGTATCCGAAAGTTTGTTTTTCGAGAAGGTAAATATACTAAAATATTGAGAGTAAAAGTATTGACGTATGGTATGGACGATGGAGTATGGACGATTGTTATAATTGTACAAAGTTGTTATTTTTCACCCCATCTACAAGATGTATTTACAGTTTTACATGGATTCAAGTGGATACTTGAAATCGGGCCGAAAATTAAGAAGCGTTTCTGATTTAGCTAAATCTGGATTTCTATTTATTCCCATTTATTTTTTTGGCATCTTTCAAGATTAAGTTTTCTATTTATGATCTGCGAAGGCACCAAGGTCGTGGTACAAGTAGAACACCTTCTATGCAGGAGCCTAACACACATCGGAATCCTCCAAAACGCGATTTTTGGGTCTAAATATGCACAATTAGTACAGTTTCATTGTTGTCACGTACAAATATTGTCCAAACAATATCGTATATGCATTCTTACAACCGTACTGCAAGCTCCAGTTGCTAAAATCGAGAAAAAGTGTGTTTACGTCATTGGATGTGCACAATGATTCAACCTACATATTCACCCACAAACGATTGAAATTACATTATTGTGGTTTAATTATGGTTATATATGTATAATGAAGGTATGAAAATCATAACGAAGCCATATATCTGAATACGCACACTGAATGGATGCTTTGATTGACATGCTTGCACGTGAATGGTAAGCAAGTAAAGTAAGCCATCTATACCACAATAATGAGTTCTGAACTAACAATACCTAAATACATTATATATGAGAACCCTTAGGAGTTTCAAACTGTTAACACGCGACTCGGAAATTCTAGATTTGGCATGTTCGAAAGGTGAACAACCATGTTCATAAATATTTACATCGATACATAACTGTATGAACCAATAGTGCTAATAACTTGGCGCCTTCGCAAAATTATTTCGAAACGTTTCTAAAACAAGTCTGAAAAAATATATTGAGATTATATCGAAAACCGGATTTAGTAAATTAGGGTTGGTTCTTTTAAAAATCGACTCTTTGTATATGGATGGGGTGTAAAAAAAATCAATTATATTTACACAGCACATTTTTAGCAGAACACAGGAAGAGAATCAAGAGACTGAAGTAGTCTGGAGTCAATAAGACAAGGCCAGATTCATATAGAGTACTCTAAGCTCTATTCAAACGCCTATAGATGCTCTAGAGTAATTGTCTTTCGCCCTCTTCTCAAATTTCCGGACACCCCGAGATTAAAATAAACATTTATTCTACCCCGGCCCGAGATTTTATCGTTGCTATTTCCAGAAATATACTTCCAGGGGATCAATGGGGCCCTATTGGCCGTAGGGCTCAGATTTCAAAAAAAAGAGTGTGAGATAATATTTGAAATAAAAACGGCGGCCTTTCGACTCTTTCGTGTGAAATAATTTTTGAATTTTGTTGAGCCATCTATTCTCTATAGAGTTTATACTCTGTATAGTACTGTTAAGTTCTGTACACGACACACACATGATGCTAAATAAAAATATACACTCGCAAACGAAATGGCGCCTTCTTTTGTATATATAGATATATATATATAAATATCACAAACAGCTGTAGATGCTGCCAATTCTCATCTTATTAGTTACAAAGATCGACTCACTGATGAAGTCTGATATACTACACGTATAGATTATTACTTTGTTTATACTTGAATAGTAAATACACGCTGCTTTCACTTTCAAAATCACATGCTTCTATTATAACGCAGAATTTCATCACAACTACCTCGTGTCAAGCTAAATGAAATGATGTCCGTCAGAGACTATTTCGAGGCCGAAGAGCGCATGTGCCACCCGTGTATTAAAGGCAAACTTAACGGCTGTGTTATTATGGAGTCGTCTGCTACCATAGCAACTGAACCCCTGTCCAGAAGGCAAGCCATTCGATACGAATCACAAAGTCAAACTTTGGATCACAGAGCGATGCTGAGATCTTCTTGTGCGCGTATTATGGCAGGTTGTAACTATGTCCGTAAGAATCCACACGAGACTTATAGCCTTTCTCGAACCAGCTTTGCTTTGCGTGCCGAAGCCCAGGATGTGTGCAAAATGCTAGGTACTCCCTATCGACCCTCTGAGGACTCGCTCCCATTGCCTCGCGCATTTGTCAGCTATGAAGCGAGTGTTGTGGGTGCGATCGGCGAGGATACGTTCGAGGATGAGGATATTGAGGAAACAATAGATGTATTCGGCCAAGATAATAAGTCTGATTCTGAGTTATACAACGAAGATTTGGATTTGTTCGATGCTTTTGATGGAGACGCACGTGCCTACGAGTGTCTAACCGAGTATACTGAAGGAAGTGGTGTGAAGAGTGCCATGAGAACCGAAGCTGTAAAACATGATTGCGATTCAATTGTTCTCATTAAAGCCGCAACCCTATTAGATACGGTACTATATCCGAAGGATGGGTCGAAGACTGACGCGGACTGTTTTGTGCTGGAATCACAGGCCTTCCCACACGTGTACGGCGACGTATTTTCGGCCAAGTATGGCAGTGATACGAATGAAGCACATGGGAAGTGCCAATGGAATATTGACATTATCGACAGCGACTCGGATAGCGATGTAAGCGAAGAAGATGACGATACACATTCGTCGGACGATGATGTGAGCTCGGCTGGCGATATAGTTGCCAAAGGTGATGTTCATGACATTGCGGATGATGTACGTAATATGTCTCGTGAAACTATCAGTGGCCATGCAGGTCTGTACGAGGTGCACAGGAAGATGGGCAGTATCACGAAGTTACGCGCATAGACGGCCGGAGTCCAATCTATCTACGTACTCGCACACACACACACACACACACACACACAAACACAACAAACACACACATGTGTGGAAGCATTTATCAACTGCTGTATACGATTTGATCGATCAACCAGTCTAACAAATCAGGGGAAGATGTGAACAGAGGTATACCCAGGGGCCGCCATAGCTGAGTGTGTGCGTGCTCTGGTGGGTCAAATAGGTCTTATAAATATTAGTAACCACTTACAACCGAATCATTAGCACGTGTACTTAATAAATGTTCAGGAATGCGGGAAAAAGCGATCCAATTTTACTTGTTGCCTGTGTTTGGTGCAGTCTATTCTAGTCAAGTTCAGAACCTCATCGATGATTAGGCTTTAAATAGAACATGAATCCAGACATCAATACGCCAAGTCAATTTCACAGCTTCAACTTCACAGATTCGCGACTAGCTCCACTAAGGAGACAACAAACGTCCGAGTAAAACTATGATCATCACTTATTATTATTTGTAAGTTTGAATCATTGGTTAGTATGTAGCTGAGCAACCAAGCAAGCATACTTGTTACGTTGTGAATTGTGCTAATATTTAAGTCTAGCATATTTGCTACCTACTTGAACACTACACGTGGGAAATATTTCCATGTTGGTAAGCTCAGGAATATAGTCAGTTTTGACCAAGTCGAGGAATCTCAACACAGTCAACTATGCCCTCTCATTCTCTACAACAAATAAGTGCCAACTCACACATATGCAGCTTAATAAAAGTAGGTATGTTTACTTGCATGTGCCTGAAAAGTCACACAAATTGAAACATAATAAAAAAAACGACAGGATAAGTCTAGGATACAAGACGAGTATGAGGTGATGTTTAAGTCTCTATCTCTGTGCACGACTCATTGGTACGTTTCTAGATACAGTCCCTATAGTGGGCCTACATAGTTCGATGGGAAGATACCCTCGCGACCATCGGGTGTAGCACCAAACATCCAGTTTTCATCGAGCTCCTCTTTGAGATCGACCACATCTCCAGCCTTTAAGCGCAACTCTTCACTATTCTCAGGCTCAAAGTCGTACAAGGCGCGGACCTGTGCGAGATATAGGGAGAAGGTATGTGTTTGCTTGTTTTCGGGTGGAATAGCACGGAAGCTATCCTCTAGTCTCCAGTCCTGCCCTGAATATCTCAAAAAATGACAGTGTAAACACCCAAGGCTCCCAGACGACCACAACGGATATACAAATGTTATAATATATCCGTTTGGATGAGGAAAAATTAAATCTAAATTCACGGCGGCACAGATAAAAACAAAACGCCCGAGATATACGTTTATGTCTATATTCCTTGTGGCCACCAATGGGTGTGTGGAGTCTACGTGGCTATCAATAGGACCACGATCGTGTGTATATATGATGGGCATGCAATTGTTTCAAAGAAGTGTCGACCATACACAACTTGGAAGGATGGATCCTGACCCTGAGGCGGAGATTGGGGGGTAACTTGCAGATACTTCGAACACACTGAAATGAACACCCATGAAATACCAGGTGTGACTCGACAAAGAATCCCACCTTAAACGCGGAATAAATATACTTTGGGTATGTTGCAACCTATAGAGGTTGTATCCCGAATACATAATCGTTCCACACACACATATATATATATATATATAATATATATATATATATATAATATACATATATATATATAAATAAATATATACATATACATATACACACACACACACAAACACACACACACACACACACACACACACACACACACACACATATATATATATATATATATATATATAGTATACATACATATACAAAATATATAGTATACATATAAAAAACTCTGGGTATATTGCAACCTACAGAGAATCTATATTTTCAATGACATTTTTACGTGCACGGACTGAAACATCAAACTGTATATATCAGCGTATAATTGCTAACCTAAGAGCCGCAAACCGTAAGCAAATGCTCACATACCTT